>DWCF01000627.1:0-41618 GCA_018230265.1 Delias oraia | reverse complement strand
ATATGTTACCTGGTGTGTAAGTCGCGTGGATGACGCCGCCCGTCCAGTACTGGCTGGGAGAGTACCGCCCACAGATCGAGCCTCTGATAGCGTTCTAAAATTTTTTTGAATAATGAAGTATCTACAATGCCAATACCTTAAAGGTGGATGTTTAAAATGATGTATACTTATATTCTCATACTTGGTACATGACCACTTTGATAATATTTTTTATTTGACAGAGCTACAAATAATTAGAACAAATCAATAAATCATAACTGTGTAAATTAAAACCCTTACTATATCTTACACTATACTCATAATATAATAAAAGTAAATTCTTATATGTAAGTGATTTTTTTTATTTATTTTTCTTATCTATTTCAAATACGGGACATTTATCTTACAACTCGCCAAGGCGTCTCTCAGCATCTGTCCATTCCGACATATTATCTTCTTGACTGAAACACAAGCAAAGCTGTTCAAAAGAATATATTGATTTTACTTTATAGGAATTTAAATAAATATTAACTGCAATTTATAGGCAAAGATTAAAGAAATTCATTATATATTCATCTCCCAAAATGACTGTTATGTCGTTGATAGCTCACTAATAAAGTGATATTGGTTTTTATAAAATCGTCAAATTTATTAATACATGGAAATGTGAAGTCATTGCCATAGACCTGTTTTACGTACATACAGTTTACTTTAATACTATGCAAACAAACTACCTATAAGATTTTCGCAAAGTGTCGAACCTGGACATCTGTCCTTCAATGTCAGTTTTATTCATAGATGAGTCATCGTCATTCTTCAACCCATCTTCAGGTCGTACTGTGGTGGATACTTTGAAGCCTGCTGATACTAAAGCACCTAAAAATTAAAAATACCAATATAGGAGAAGGTACCACATTTTCACAGCATTTATGTATGAATTATTAAATTTTCTTTAAGTATTTTAACTAATAAGGAGTTAATCATTCCATAATGTAACAAATGCTGTGGACTTACTGTTATAACATAAATATTTTGCAAATAAATTAATTTGATATTAAATGTAATAAATATTATTTAAATTGAAAACAAAATGAATTATTAAAATACCTTGTTTATTATGTCGATCCTTATTTGCACTGTATGAAGACTCCAAACTGTGTTTCCTTCTCATCTGAAAATTGATATTAATTTTCAAATACACGTGAACATTGAAATTTATTTTTATTTATTTTCCATTGTTTTTGTTGAAAAAATATCCAAATGTATCAGTAATTCCTAGAAATATTGACTATATTTTTTCATAATACAGTGTCTATATGTAATTAATCGGTGCCTTTTGCATTTACATGGTGGAATTTTGTGCTGCCAATTGAAAGAGGTACTCCCCTTTACTCTTAATACTGTATAGAAAACTTTAATCAAAGAAAACATTTCTTTATTTTTGAAAAGAAAGAAAACTGCAATCAAAGATTTTTAAAAGTATCTGAATATAATTAATATTATTTACAAAATCCATAAGACCTTAATAAAAAAAATCTAATAGTAAAGATGAACTAACCTCTTCAGTAATGTTCGTCGCGCCAGATTCAAGGTAACTTATTAATTTTGCTTCCGCGCAAGCCTCTAGGCTTTTCTTTCTTGAAAGATTGTCTCGGCTGAAACAGAACTCAATTTTGAGTTTATGTTACCTATGCTATCTGCGGTTCTATATTTTACATTAAATATGTAAAAAGTACCATGTCTGTGGTGAAAAATGCTTTATATAAAAACTATTTACTAGTTCTGAATGTATATATACAGAGCAGATATGAGAATGTGCATAGCGCCAAAAGTATTTATACCTATAATTATATTGTTATAGTAGTTCTTTCGATCTTTAGGATCTTTCAACAAGAACGGGTCGCTGCTAATGTTTGAGCTCTTGGGTCAGTTGGATTTAACAGGGACGCAAGCCAAAGTCCCGACGCAAAATTCTCCAAGTTTAATTCTGTGAAGCCCTTGTACACGGAGAGAAATCGGCTGCCTGACACTCCTGAACACTCTTACGTACAGCGGCGATGTTCTCAGTCAATCTGGCATTCTTTTGACGTAAAGATGATGGTTGCTTGTTTACCGAACCGGTTCTCTCAAATGTCTCACCAGTCGTTGGAGAGTAGACTTTGAAAAAGCCACAGCATCTGCCGTAAAATGGGCCCACTGCGCGCGTGTTTGCACAAACAAACACAACACCTTACACTACCAACCTTACACCGAGTAACTTGCCATGGTGATTTGGCATCAGAGACTGAATAAGAAAAAACAGATTCGACAGATGTCGCTAAAATAAAATGGCCGCAACAGATTAACATCGAACCGCTCTATTTGAAAGACTCTATATTTAAATAATAATGGTACCTGTCAGAATGCTGATGCAGGCGAGCACGAGGTATGAGGACAGCGGGTGCTGGGGGCGGCGGTGGGGAATGCGCGGGAGGTTCAGAAATTACGCACTTCTGCCCACTCGATGATCGGCCACGCTGAAACCAAGAAAATTACTAATAAACACTGAGATTATGTTACAATTATTATTATTCTATAGCGGGCAACGGTGCAGGTGGGTCTCCTATATGGTAAGAACACCACCGCCCATTAAAAACCGCGCCATCGTGCACGCATTCGTTGTGTTGCTTAAGTGGCATTTTTAAGGGCTTCTAATATCCTCACACACACAGCAAAACATAGAAGTACCGTTTCAGATACAACTTCCATTTCACGTTGATAATTCTGTATGTATTTTATAACCTTAATAGTCAACAGATAAAACGTCAAAATATTTGTGTAAGACAGTAGTGGCTATTCCATTGTAACTTGTAAAGTAGTACTTTATATGATGTATAGATTAAATTTAAAATAAATAAAAATAATTCCAAAAATGTTACAAGTTTTATATGTATATCTATATACCTTTGTTGGTACGTAGGGTAAAGACGCGTTTTGAACACTACAGGTATCAGCATTTTCTCTTTCGGCAATTAAAGCTCTTCGATCTGCCCTCTGCTTCGGCATGTTACCCTAAAAATAATACATAGAAAAGGTTAATTCCAAATGTTTACGCCTTGAAACGAATGCATGTCTCTTTGCGGTACATTTGTAGGAATATCGGAGTTGTTGGCGTTAAAACACGCAATTACAATAAGAATGGAAATTAACTCATATCATATGTTAATAAATTAGAAATGTTAAAAGGATTTATATCTAGAAATATTTTTGAAAAAATACACCAAACTAAAAAGCCCTAAAAAGTAAAAACTAAGTTTAATTACATACACGTAATAAATGAGCCTTTTTTAAATATGTGCTTTTTGAATTAAAAAAATGCGACAATTATGCAGCGGGCTCGTTTGACACAGTCCTCAGAATCAGTCCATAGGCGTGAGACAGAAGTAGAACAAAGAAAAATAAGTCTCGCATTGATTTTTCGGATTTTTTTTTAAGGTCAGTTAAAAACGCTTCTCACCTGATGCAAGCTCGGCATCCCCTGCATACAGCCAATTACGAACGTCTGAGTGGCTGGACTCCTTGCAGCACAGCATCTTCGTGAAGCGAATATGGTCACAGCCGCTATTATCAGGAGACCACTGACTGTCACTGTTATTAGCACCGCTGAAAAAATATAGTGGTTTTAACCTCTAGTGGAGCACATTTTTGTAACTCTAAAGACTGTTTCAAAAAAAGCCGACAACGCACTCCGGTCTCTGCTAGGCTAAGACAATTGCTGTCGATTGCTCATGGACAACTTAACCTAGGTAATCCTGCAACTAGTAAAAAATAGTCCACCTTATTTCCTAAAGGCCTGCAACGCACTCGTAGCCCTGATGGGGCTAGGGGCTAAGCCAACTGCTGTCCATGATAATCCACTTAACCTAGCTGTTGGATTGCCTTCCATTTTTTATTTTAAAACAATCAAGTATCTTTGTAACTATTTTCAGCATCTGGCACTCATTGAACGTAAAAATAAGATATATATGAATAGAGAACTTCTTCTAGAAACACCTAATCATAAGATCTACCTTTCAAATTGACTTGACATGTTCGCCCGGCGTACCACTTGAAACATTCGCATATAACAGCGCTCTCTCGATCGAAGCATGTCCCGTGGTAATTACATGTGTCGCAGCCCACAGCCTCAGCTGAAATTATTACATTTTAATTACCGCAAAGAATAAACTAATCAATAAACAACAAATTAAAAAAATGGCGATGGTATATTATATTTTATGTGTAAGTCATTACAGCCAGTTAAAGTGAAATTTGAATGAAATTTATGTTTGGGTATTTTTTTTGTTATGGAGGTTGCTAACATTCTAGATTTATATGCTAATTCCTGTCCAATTAAAAAATGGTGATGTGTTTAATGTATGAATTTTTCAGTTTTAACGGGTTAAAGATTTCTGGGAAAAAATCCACTCATTACTAATATTAAAATCATTAAAACATTCCTTCAAACAAAAAATGCAACAAAATATATCGATCCAAGAATGAAGATACTTACATGAACATATCCTTCCTGGATACAAAGTATTGACACTAAGATCAGCAAACCCTTCCAAACAGCTGCAGGTGTAGGTTCCACGCAGATTAAAGCACTTGGCGTGTTCCGAACAGTCATGGAATTGACCGCTAACACACTCATCAAAATCTAAAAGAAAATTTATTTAAATGAGTTCTTAAATAACATGATAATGAGGAGAGCCATGCTGAAGCATATGTTAACGCAGTAATTGGGCCGGCTCATCCGAAGTGAAACCACGGGCTCACAGAATACTCAGTGGGAAATAGTAGTTGTACTTGAAACGGTACTTCACTGTGTTTCGCTAAGCGGGTGAGGATATTTGAGGCCCTTAAAAATGCTTTTTAAGCGGCATAAAAAGCCGGCAACACAACCTATTCGCGCTTCGCGAATAGGTTAGACCGCGTGACCATGGCCGGTGGTATTCTCTTACCATATAGCCACCTGCTCCGTTGTCCACTATACCATAAAAAAACGGGACATGCGAGTCTTCTGGTGGTATGACATCACCGCCATATGCAACCACGTAGTACACTGCACTTTCGTTGTGTAACCGACCTTTTACCGGTATAACTTAGTGAGCATCCGGTATGCACTATTATTATTATTCACTTAGTGGTATGTATATCATGCTTAAGCAAGGCTCTCACACAGCTGCGACAGTTTTAAGACACTTGCCCGGCTACTTGCAAACCCTTCCAGAGACCGAATAAATTATAAATTAAATTATAATTGTTCGGACCGGGATTTGAACCCGAAACCTCAAGCTTCATGGTTCACTTATAAAACCATTAAGCTACCACGTTCTCTGGGTTACATTTTATTTTGTATATTGTGATCTTAATGAGTTTTGCGACTCACCGCTAACAGTTAACCTGTCAATGTGGTCTGCCGCTGCATGAACTTCAGTTCCGCCGAGGCTGTAATTGTTATTCCGAAGGTACTTTTCAATCACCTCTTTCAATCGATACTCATGGGCGTTATCTGAAAGCTAAATTATATACATGTAAGTATTATAATTACTTTAAAAATAATAATAATATAAACTAGCCATATATAGTTATTGCTATATATTAATCTTATAAATAACCATATCTTATCTTATTGCGACTTCATAATAAGTTATTCTCTATTTGCTTAGCTAATATGAGATTCTCGCATATGTAGATTTCATCATCAACCTATAAAAGTCCACTGCTGGATATAGGCATTCCCTAAAGACGCCTACCTATTGCGATCTTGAGCGATTTCGTCAACGATGTGGCCAGCCCATTCCCACTTCTACTTATTAATACGGCGGGTAATGTCGGTTACTTTGGTTCGTCTGTAGATAACCATATTTCTGATTTTATCTCGCAGCGCGACTCCGAGATTCTCGTGTAGATATAATATGTTCATAAAAAATATAAATCAATTCTATTATTTCTTTATTACCCTTATTTGCTAATCTATAATTATATTATAAAGATTGTGTGTTTATAACTTTATAGAGAGGTAATCTCAAGATCAAGTGAATCGAAAATTATTATTAACTCACCAGAAATATATATACAAAACGAAAAAATAAAAAGACTTTTTGTGGTTATACTTGCAAAGTTAAAATAAAAAAAAATTCAATCCATGTTTTTTTCGTATGCTGTGTTAATGATATATGATTGAGTTCTAGAGAATATTTTTAGGGCTCAATAATGCCTATAAAAATGTCCGGTACAGCTAGTATTATATAATATATAGGTTTAAACATCATACCTGCACATAAAATTCATTTGTAACCCCCTGATACATTCCTTTCTTGCCTCGCATCTGGATTGGATGGAATCCAGTTATGTGAACACCATGGAATACGTCTCTCAAATCAGATTGCATAACCATTCGGTTGATTCCCTCGTGCGTGGCGATTGCCAACTCATTATATTCTTTTGTCGAACTATCCGCTAAGTTGGGATGGAATACCAATCGCTGGTTTCCGTGAGATGCGAGAACTAAGCTTACGGAGTATGTGTATGTAGCTGAAATATGTGAGAATTTATATTTTATTACGTCTAGACAGATAAATTAAATAAAAAGTATAAATACTATGTTTAATTTTGTTAGCCTCGTAGATATCGGGAGATAGGTATCGGGTTCGAACCCCTGTCCGACAAATTATAATTTATTTGGTCTCTGGAAGGGCTTGACAGTGGCCGGGCGAGTGTCAATAGTGTCAAACCCGCGGGAGAGCCGTGCTGAAGCAAATGCTAACGCAGTAATTGGGCCGGCTTGTCCGTAGTGATACCACGGACTCACAGAATACTTATTATGAAAATGTAGTTGTACTTGAAACGGTGCTTCTGCTGTGTTTCGCTGAGTGAGGATATCGGAGGCCCTTAAAAATGCAGTTTAAGCGGCGCAATAACTCGGAAACACAACCAATGCGCAGACTATAGCGCGGCTGTGCATGTGCGGCGGTGATCTCTTACCATATAGGATCCACCTTCTCCGTTATCCGCTATACCATAAAAAAATTATGGTCATTTATTGAATAATATAATATGACCTTTTATATGTAATACTGACAATATTGCTATTGAATTCCTTACAGGCGTTGAAATTTTCAATGTAAATCGAATTATTGTTTTTAAATAGCAGTTCTTTTATAAAGTCATGTATTTAAGGGATCAAATAAATTATATTCTCCACTTACGTTTACATGGCCGATCCGGGAACATTCTAGCGAAACCAGGTCTACATACGCACTTCATTAAACCATCAATGCGTTGACAGCGTTCATTTCTCGAAGCTTTGCAGTCAGGTTGGCATTCTTTACCAAAACCTATTCCTAGAACATGAGATTCATTAATTTAGTCTTTTTATTTACTACATTTAAATGTATGTTTTGCGCCCGTGGGAGAGCCATGCTGAAGCATATGCAGACGCATTAATTGGGCCGGCTCGTCCGAAGTGATACCACGGCCACACAGAATACTCAGCATGAAAGCGAGAAGTGAGGTACTTGTACTGTTTCGCAGAATGAGTGAGGAAACCGGAGGCCCTTAAAAGTGCCGCTTCTGCGACGTTAAAAGCCGGCAACACAACCAATACGCAGACTGTGGCGCGGTCGTTTATGAGCGGTGGTGTTCTCTTCCCATATAATAGGAGACCTACCTACTTCGTTTTTCGCTATAGAATTTTAAAAAATTAAGTAGAATCTTACCAGCTGGGTGTCCTATATTTGTAGTTTCTAAGTAAGGTGTACCAGCTAACAAGATTTCACCAAATAAGACTTGTGAAACCCCATTATTGTTTACTTGTTCGTTCCTTGTAATTCCGTCATAATCGCCTGTTTCTATATCAGTCTTTATTGGCGTCGATTTACCACCATTTTGTGACTTGTTCATCACAATAAAGAAACTGTCGTTGTCCTTTTCTTCGTCGGCTTCTATTTTCTGAATATTTTCTGTGACTTTATCATCCGAATCCTTTATAATAAAGTTGTCTTTTTCTTCAGAAGACATTGATATATCATCTAATGGTATTTTCGTTGATGTTATCTCTTGAACAGGCGTAGCTTCTACTTCAGCAATTGGTATATGTTTTGTAACAGTTTCAATAATAGTTGTTGGCTGCACTTGTGTATAAATCTCAGTAATAATATCTACTACTGTAGATGTATGTGTATTAGTTAACACTAATGTTTGAGTAAAAGCTCCCTGGGATTTGCTTATTAAGCTTGTTTTAGTATGCGTTACCGTCATAGTATGTGTTAAATTAACATATCCCACACTAGAAATTATTTCTGGTGGTTCTGTGAGGGTTTTGGTAAATGTGACAACTGTTGTTTTAAATTCAGTCTTTGTTGGGATTATTTCATCCGATATTTTTATTTCATTTCCAGCGTGGTGTAGGATATGTGTATTTATATGATTGTCATTTTTATTTAAAGTAAACGTTGTTGTTTTTTCAATTACAGACGTTCCCTCGGGTTCAATAGTAGGCGTATATATACTAAGGACTTGTGTAGGCTTCACAAAATCATCTTCTATGAATGTTTCAGAGCTTTCTATTATATTTACCGGCTGAACGCTTGTGAAACGATTGATCGACGGCCGTATTATTTTGTTTTCAATGTGCTTTGTAGGATACATTATATCTGGTCGAGATAATGTCCGAGTTGGGGTGATAATAGTTGATTTGGATGTTGGTTTATATCTGTTTTCTTTTTTATCCTCTGTGCGCAATGGATATGGCCTACGTGTTCTATTCTTTATAGGTATCGGTGTGATTTTTACTATATCTTTGAGATTTTCTTGACTTGATTCTTGTGATGAAACGTTAAACATATTCGTGCTGTTTGTGATGACCGGTTTTGAAGACGAGGTCTCTTCATTTAACTGATCCCCGTTCTTTTTATCAGTTTTATCTAAAATATATTCCTTTGATTGAGTGTAATTATCTTCGTAAGAATAAGAATCTTCCATTGCCGTCTCCGCTGTGTTATCGTCTGGAATTGAGGGTATCGATGAAGTTATTATTTCAGGGAATTGCACCAAAGAGGGAGCGAAATTAAATCCTGATGAAAATTCTACTCCAGAAGATGTAATCCAACTAGATGAAATAGTAGCTGTAGGAAAAACAAGACCCGAACCTGATGCAGTTATAAGGGGAGTCTCTGTATTTGAGTTCAAATCTGGTATTTTTGTTGGAAGTTCCTTGTGAGGAGGTAATAAAAGAGATGATGGTTGATAACGATTGTAATATGGTCTTTTGAATTTATTTCCTGCATCTGTAGGCCTGTAAGTTGATACATCGTCATTTGGAGCCGGCTTCCGCATGGGGCGTTGAGTACTAATTCTCGGTGGTAAAGTTCTTGGTGGAATATTCCTGTATGGAGGTGGTGTTCTCATTGGTAGAGATGGTCTTGCGGTTTGTTGAGGCCTTGTTGGATGTTTACTCAAACTAGATTCTGGTGGGGGTGGACTCATGCCCATAATCAAATCCTTATTTTGTTGAGGTCTTGCGTAATTCACATTCGGAGGAGGTGGTGATAAATTAATTATATTATCCTCGTAAGTTTTATTAAGCTTTGCGTGAGAATTTATTGTAAAAGTAGGCAAAGTAGAGGGTCTTTCTGGCCTTTTAACAATCAATGATTTTTTATCTGAAACATGCACAGTAGATGTTATAATATTTGAGGTATTTGCATGACCTGAATCTATGTGCAGTTTAAGTACTTTCTTATCTTCCAATTTAACATTAGGTTTATTGTAAGTAATATTATTGGATATAGTTTCATACTTTTCTCCAGTATTTAACTCAGAACTATCCTCGTAAGATACATTTGTATTGTTCTCAATCATTTGGTTGATCTGCCAGTGTGGTTGTTGTAGTTGGTGATCAAGTGGAATTGAGCTGCTTATAGTAAATGGCCTAGGTTTCATATCAGGATTCGGTTGTCTAACAATAGGGCTCATGCTATTCGATTGATATGTTGTTGTGTTATGAGATCCAAAAGGTTTTTCCGTTTGCGTACCAACATTGAAGTTGTTTATTTTAATTTTATTATTAGTTATATTTGATTTTGTGGTAGTTGATTTGAAGTTATGATTTTTATTTTCTTGAGATGAAGTAACAATAGGTACCTTCATGGACTCTGAACTAACTTCTCCTTCCACTTCTCCTTCAGTATCAGTATCATCTTTTCCATCATAAATTTCTTCGGCATTTTCGTAAATAGGTTTTGATTGTTTATGGCCATTTATCTTTTCATCTTCTTTTGAATTATCTGTAATTGGAATGTTATATACGGGTTGATCGTCTGTGTATATTGTTGGTATATAACTTGGTTTTATTGTAAACGTTGAGACTGGCTTGTCAGATTCTCTCTGCTTTGAAAACGGTTTACCGATATTAAACTTATTACCAGGCCTCGAGGGACCTCCCATAAAGTCTGATGGTGGTTTACCAATATTTGTAATTTTTTTACTTATGCTTGGTTGTGTGTCATTATAATTATATGTTAAAGGTATAACTTTTGTGGTGGTAACATCCATTTTAATGTTATTAATGCGTTTTATATTATCTTCATTAAGTATACTAGAATACCAACCATGAGAGTTTGTAGGTATATTCGATATAATTTTTCCTGGTCGTTTTGACTCATTAGACTGATTATCTTCTACGGATTCAGATAAAGAGTCTCTATTTTTAAATATATCAGTAGTGTGTTCATTAATCATTGGGAAATTCGCATGACTATTCTGAGAGGGAGGCATTGATACAATAAAATCTTTATTATTATCTTTAAAAGTATTAGAAATTCGTACATTATCTGATTTTTGTGGTTTATTAGAGTTATTTTCTGTGGGATTAATATTATGCAATGCTAAACTTGGATCTGGCTTCCCATGAAGAGCGACAATATCGTATTTTGATGGATCATCTTCTACACGAATTGCAAAGTTAGTTCCAATCGGTATGTTAGCGTTTATTTCACCATTATCCTCAGATGTGCTGATTGGAACTGTAATACTTGAACCAATCACATGTGCATTGTTGTCTGTACTTTGAACTCCTGTTCCCGTATTCAATGTAACACTGTATGTATTATCATTTCCGATATTGGTAATTATCGTTTTATTAGCAATATTTGGTGCAGAAATAACTGAAAATGAATTAATCTGTTCATTATGATGACTTTTCTTGGTTGGGTTATGGTATTTTTGATTATTTATAGCTTGTGATTTTGGGACTTGGAATTTATATGTTGTACTTTGACCTTTAGTTGGCATTTGTGAAGCAAAATATACTTCCGATGTAAACTTTGGAGGCAGTTGGTCTGGCACAGGATGTTGTACGTTCAAAAACACCTTCATATCCTGAATAGGCTTAGTATGTACGACGGGCCGCTGATTGTATGGTTTATTGTTAGTAAAAGGTTTTTCTTGATTGAAATGTTGTTTGAGAGGAGGTGGAGGCACTGCTAAGTAATTTTCATATTCCAAGTCTATTACTTGTTTTTCATCTTTAGGCTTTTTATTTTGCTTATATTTCTCAAAGTCATCTTTATAATTATCGGGCTTATAAATTGTTATATGAGGCCCAACACGTAAATGTGTTTCTTGGGTGCTCATGGGTGGTGGAATATTTTGAATATTATACCATTGATTTTTTTTCGGTGGTATATCGTTACGAGTTTGATTTTTATTTTCAATAAATCGATTATTGGATACGCTTAGTGGAGAAATTACGCGTGTATTTTTTATAAATTGTTCTTTATTTGGATTTACACTGTGGACATTTGTCATTTGTGGAGCATCAATGCTAAAACTTCCAAAATATCCTGGTTCGGGATACGGTAGAGGATCGTCAATATATTCTCCTGTTTTATGAGGCTCTGAAGAACCAGCAAATATTAAAGCGGTTGAACTCCCATGTGGAATCAGTACATTAGCTACTCTGGAAGGTTGGATATCAACTAGGAATGGTTTATCCAGGGACTCAGACGAATCTGATAAGCTTGAATCTTCATCTGATGTGTCTATTTTAGTACTGACTATTTCAGACGAACTCGGACTACTATCCATTACTTGTTTATCATCAAATGGTCTAAATTCAATCTGATGCTTCAGAGGTATGCTATGAGTAGGTTTTACTAATGAGGGAATATAATCTAAGAACGTTGGTTTACCATGGTCATTAATTACCATATTGCTTTGATGTTTATGATAATGGTTTATTCTATCTTTTGGAGCTGTTACAATTCCTTGCGTAGAATATAACGGCTTGTCATAGTTTATGTTGGGAGATAAGCTTTGGTGGCCAACTATACTCAAGGATGGGTTTCTTGGTGGTTGAGATGTGATCTTAGGAGGTTCCGGAGGTCTTAAATCATACGAGTCATCGACATTATTTACTGATGGTTTTTTACTTTGTGGGAGTGAAAGTGGATATTGTTCATTGATAGGATATTGCTCACTATCTGCCATAAAACTGTCAAGTGGGGGACGATTAATAGAATTATGTAATTTAATACCACTTGCAGCTAACGTTAGTGGTCCTCCTACAGCAGGTTTGCCGACTATAACATCGGAATTTGCTCGTATAATTTCACCAGGGCTTATTGGTATTCCACCGTTTACCAAAGGACTTTCTTGCACAATTTTTGGTGGTAGAATATGACTTTTGGAGTGTTTGTATTCAAGAGCCCAGGGAAAGTTTGGATGCATCGATATATTCGTATAGGATGATTGTGATTCAGATGTTTCCATTTCATCTACAGGAATATAAATTGGAAAATTTCCTTGCTTATTTTCAGCACTATCTACTCTTTTGTCAGCAGCATATGGAGTAAGTTTTGTGACAGGTTTTAGTGTGGTCGTTGTACTACTGTGATTTTCATCCTGTCGTTTCAAAAAACTACCTGTCATTTTTTCAAAAATTGGAGAAAGTTGTGACAGTCCTTTTATACCCAGTGATCCAAGCTTTATAAGTTCAGCAACAACTAATTTATTTTTATTAACCTTTTGGGGCTTTTCTGGTTTTACTTTTTCAGAAGTATTATTTGAAACCGTGTTACCCTTAGGTGGGGTTGGTGCTTGCTCATTTGTTAATAAGTCTGAGGTATCTAAAGGATTTGTTTGTTTTTCATCGGAATAATCACTTATCACTTCTGTATATTTTTCTACAATCCTATCTGTAGGCGTGATTTTCGAATTTATCTCATAATCATAAGGGCGGTACTTTGTTTTCATGTTTAATATTTCCTTATTAGTAGTTTTCATGTCTAATTTAATATTATCTCTTTTTGTAGTCTTTGTATCGTGCTTGTCATTTCCAGATACCGAATCCTTTGCAATGGTATATTTAGATTGTAATCCTTCAGTTTTTTTGTGGCTACAAGAACATGATGTGGTTGTACATGGCACGTGACCAACTTCTGATGGCTGTATGAAATCGAACATGGTATCATCTTCATTATTATCTATACTTTTGTCGATTTTCGGGAAATTCCCCAAATACATGCTATTTGTAGCTGTAGCCTGTATCGTTTTCACGTCCAAATACTTTGTCTGAAATAGCAAATTTAAATAAATTAATCAAAATTAATGAATAAAATTAATGTCAACATAGGTCAGTGTTAATATGATCATGAATTAGTAGAGGATGTTAATTCTATTAACGAAGTATTATAAAAAATGGTAATGGATGTACATTCCACAATTAGGGTGCCAACCCTGGACATAGCGAAACTCCCAGGATAATGGGTTTCCTGGGTAACATAATTAGTCTTACTTTCGTCGGCTTTAAATCAGCGAGTATTTCAGAAGCGTATAGATTTGTCAACGATTCTGTGGTAACCACAGAGACTATTGTCTCAAACGTTGAAATAGCACTTCGTTTGTTGTGGACTACGGTCGTTAGATATGTGTATGTTGTCATACATGTCTTGATAATATAATTATGCTGCATTAGTTGATGCATTGGTAAAATAGCACTTGATTGTTGTCGGCTAACAACTGTGGCTACAGCTGACGTTAATAATGATCTATTTCGTTTTGAATTCGGGCTGTGCACTTTTGCTGAAGGTATCGGTGTAAATTTAAGCATACGCTGAGAAAAAATAAATTTATAAATTAATTTAAACTTCCATGGACCAGTACAGATAAATAAATGAAACTCTCTGCTTTGTCTTCAATAAAAACTTTACGTGTATGTAATAACTCTCGATCCGAATCTATGGTATTAAGCCCTCATTTATAAAAGTTGCTTTACTTTAAAAAAGGCTTAAAAATTCTGTCATTCATTCATTTGTAGTTTGTAAAAACGAAGCAGATCTCTTTAAGAAAAGTTTAAAGTAACTTTATAAATAAGGGCTTTTTCATTAAACATATTGAGCAAATATCCATTAAAATACTTTTTCTTTTAACTAATTTTACAATACAGAAAAAATAATACAATACAGAAAAACTACAATATAAATATTTAATTAAAAGAGCAATCGGCGTTTATGTAAAATTGTATCCATTTGTGTTTTAATTATCATGAAAATAATGGCATAACAATTTAAATAATTACCTGTTCTTGTTTCCCATCGTTTTTGTCTTTTACCAAAACCTCGACTCCGTTCGACAAAATCCTCGTGGCGAGATTAAGTTTCCTTTCATCTTCTTCGGAACGATGATCTGTGTTCCTGCCTGGTCTCCATGGTGTATTATCATAAACGATTGCATTGGTATTAAACGCTGAAATACACAAAAGATATATATGTAAATTCTATTGTACCCTGTATCTTATTATATATTACATATTTAACATAAAACTATCAATATTTTTATTAGATGTTACATTATATTTGACCTTTAAGTTGTAAATTTAAAACTTCTAAGAAAAATCGGCAAAGTTTATGAAATAGTACACTAATTAATTACTTTTTCAGAAGACATTTAGTGATCACCGATGATAGTTTTATACACTTGTGTTGGAAATATTTTCTTGTCCCATTGGCTTTAAACCTAGATTTTCCAACACATTCAATCACAAATGCCTAAATAATCTAGCTAAAATCTAGCTAAAATCTCTAAGCAACATTTATTTTAACAGACATCATTCATGCAATAAGTTTTGATACATCTACATTCAGCATTTAAAAATGTGCAAAATAAATCATGCAATTCTTTTCTTGACTTCTTAGGACTTGGAGACATTAAAAAAATCCCTGTTAAATAAGTTATTAAGACCACCAGTATCATTTATTTGGCCTAATTATCTTAACTCATTAACACATCCTAAGATTTCAAGTTAGAAATATTCACATTCATACTATGTACACAATATAAAGATTCTTTATCAACTCCCAGTTTCTAATGCATAAAATATAAGCAGAATGCTATTTTTGGAATTAATTAATCGATCTACAGAATAGTTGACTTTATAAGTTAAATCTACTAACGTGATTAATGTATGAGATATTAAAAAAAATGGTACCTTTTATTTTTATTATATTATTTGTATGATACTAATAATATTTCATATTAAAAAAAAGAAATGAAAATTAAGCGTAATTAAGTATTAAAGCTCAATAGAACACAAAGCATCCGTTAAAGTAATATTTACAAAACATATAATTTAGAAGCTGGGAGGTACATAACTAAAACACTACTACCTACATAAGAAAACGAAAAGAAATCATTTAGATTTTTATTTATTTAGAAATAGTTTGTATAATTAAAACATTCGCTTTCTGGTATATCTTTCGAAAAATGCGAAACAATGATTTCTCTGCGTTTTAAAAACCATAATTAACAAAAATAACTCACCAAGATAGGTTGAGCGCAGGATGGACGGGCCGTGGTAGGCACTTGTCAAGTCTTCAAAGTCATTATATCAATGTGACATAGTCATTGTTTACCTTAATGCGATCTACTCACAATTCAAATTGAGAATCGCAATGCCAATGATCGTATCGTCTAATATATTAAACACTACAGTTTACCAAAAACGTCTTATTAACCATTTCTTTTATTAATTTAGCAAGGACACCATGGATTTATTAATTATATAAATGCTTTATGAAGAGTCAGGCAATGTCAGAAAGTAATTCCTAGCCATATATAAGGTGTATAGCTATATATCTCTTATTCTATGTATATATCGTTTTTGTAAATATTATTATATACATAGAACTACTTATTTTTTTGTTTCTATTCAGAACTTTGTCTTTGTAGATATCTTCAGTACTTTTTTTAATTTAGATTAGGCAATAGCAATTATTCAAAAATTTAAATTATTGTTTAAATTTTTTCAAGGCCTAGCGTAGCTTTGACCTTTTCAAAGTCAAATAAAACTAAAAATAATAATTCCATACAATTTATTACTAAAATTTAAGTCGTATTTTGCAATTTACAATTCGAAGCGATGAGTATGTACGAGTATTAAAGTAACTAAAATTATACTTAGTAAATACCAAAAGTCATTCTTAGGCAGTGTTAAACAGACGTTACCTTAGTACAAATTCTGGTAACAAAAAAAGAATATTTTTTGGTGGTTCTTATAACATATTTATTCTAAGATTCAGAAGAGTATTCTTTCTTATACTATAACCTACAACTATAAGGCACTATTCATAGTTTACTATGATACAAGGTAAATAAATAACTACTTCCATTACTATACACACCTAACCAATCGATCAGATTTCACGAGACGTCATCTAATGAGCTTTGTTTTGTATTGCTTACAGAGGCACTTGCAAGTTTTACGACATATGTTGGCGACGCGTCATTTCTTATGTGACTACTGATACTTCCTATTATACTTTCCAAGCTTTGAGTTTCAACTTGGCTGTCCTCACCTGAACTCAAAAAGTATTTATCCATATCAGAATTTATTGAGTTCTCTAAACTATCTTGTGAGCCATATAGTTCAGTTACGGTTGGTAGTATTGACGGTATGATTTTAACATCTTCGAAGTACATCGCTTCGCGTTTTCTCACTGTTTGAGTGTCATCTGTAACAACAGTCGACAATACTGTGCTAAATTCGCCGGGATGTTTTCCTGATAAATATAAAGTTACAATACTTGTTAATTTTGGTGGGGACGCTTTTACAGATTTAGGTCTACTCCTTCTACGTGCAGGGACTGCCACAGGTGGAGGTACATCCTCTTCCTCGTTATTACGAACATCTTCTGAAAAATCTTCATTGCTATTGAAGTCTGAAAGTATATTCGGCTTCGGACTGTTACTGAAGATATCATTATTTAAATTGTTATTGTGACCAATATTGTTTTGCCCAAAATTGTTTGCTAATAAATTCAAGTCAGATTGACCTAAACCTAATAAAGGATTAGCAGTTTGCAATGCTTGTTGTTGCTGTTGTTGTTGAAGAAGTAATGGTAAAAGTAACGAGTTAAATTGTTGTGGCGGTGGTGCTAACAGAGTGGGTGTTGTAACTACAGTATCTGTGATATATTCAGTCGCGGTAATGATATCTGTAGTTGGATCGACAATTGTGGTTAAAATTGGAGTGCCTCTAAAAGTGATCGATAGAACGGTTTCTCTTGCATCTGTAACTGTCGTGACATACGTTGTAGCTCTAGTTTTGTACTCGGTTGTCGGTGTTTGTACTACAGGTTGTTGAGGTAATAATCCTTGGCCTTGCAACGCTAATAAAGGATTTATTGCGGGTTGCTGGTTCCCTAAGAGAAGTTGTGAAAGTAATAAATTAGCTAATGGTACATTTGAATTAATTTCTGGGGCTATTGTTTGAACCACTGGTTCTACATTATAGATAGTACTTGGCAATACGTGTGAATATGAGGTTTTACGACCTCGAATAGTTGTCGGTGTAAATATAACAGTAGTAGTCGGAGTTTCGTGTAGAACGAATTTAGTTAATTTTGTAGCACCATTATCGGCTAATTCGGTTGATTCTATAGCAAGTACCAATTGTTGATTACCTAAAGGCCCCAAGGACGAAGATACTTGATTTAATAAGAGTGTTTCAATACTAGGCTTTGCAGACAAAACATTTTTGTATTCTGTAATCTTTCCGTTAACTACCGGAATAGTAACCTCAAGAGGAATTTGATGAGTGATCGTTATTTTTCCATCGTTTAATATGTTGTCATATTTATTGTATCTTTCACCACTAAAATTTTCAAATGAGCTGCGCTGTCTACTGGACGCTCTACTGGTAGTAGTTCGGGCCCGCGAGCTCTTACTTGTTGGTCGGGCTGAATTTGTTCTTGTAGAAGGAGCGCTTTTGCCAGTCAAACGAGGTGCTTTAGGTCTTGACGACAATGTAGTTGTTCGAGATGAAGATCTTGCTTTACTTTGCTTACTACCACGTTTGTACGCTGGAGCGGACGTGGTAGTTGACCTACTTTCACCACGTACAATAAATGGTTGTCTCGCTGCTGATTTTGGAGATGAAACAGTTGTACTTCTAGAATTTGATGTAACTCTTGAATTGTATCTGCTAGGCTTGGATTTTCGAGTAGTTGGTGCTTCAGTTTCTGGTTCCGGATCAGGTCTGCGCGTGCTTACAGATTTTGGAGTAGGTCGGCGGAAGTTATTATACTTTCTGTTACCATAGTCAACTTGACGTTTTGCTCTTCGTTTGAAACCAAAAGGTCTTATCGAAACAATGTTAGATCTTTTAAATGGTGCAGCAGGTGTGGCAACTTTTTGCTCTTTTCTGTCTGAAGAGTCATAGTCATTGTCTTCCTCAAATTCTTCTTCTTCTTCTAGAATTTCGTCACTCTCGTCGACTTTTTGTTCATTTTCTCTAATTTCTTCTTCAGGTTCTGGCTCTGGTTGTTTGAATAGATTCCTTCTAGGGAATAAAGAGTTTGGTCTTTGTCTACGTAATGCTAGTAATGGATTGTTTGTTGTTCTAGTAGTTGTACGTCTTGTCGTGGTTGTAAGACGACCTCGTGTTGATACGGGCCTTCTTGGTGCAGGAGAAGTCGATCTAGGTATCAAGGCAGTACCAGGTTGCCTAGCAATAGGAGGTCGTCTGAATCTCAGTAACGGATTATTCGTAGTCGGTCGCGAAGGATTTTCAGTAACATCATCTAAAGCTTCAGTAATATTTTCTTCTTGTTGAGTTGCATACGTCTCAGCTTCATTTTGTTCTGAAGGTGTGTAAAACGCAGATGAAGATTGTCTACCACCTCTTGGTCTTAATGTTGCTGTAGGTCTTATTTTTGGTACTCCTGATCGACTTGAAAAGTCAATGCTATTACGCAATGAACTTGTTCTAAAACCAGTTCTTCTTCCTGAAGGTTGAATACTTGCTTTGCTAAAGCCACCAGCTCTTGAAGCAGGTATATTAGCAGAAGGATTTAAATTTGCACTACTGCGACCAGAGTATCGTCTCCCGGAATTTGAAGAACTAACGGAAGCTAATGGTTTCCTATTTCCTCCAAATGTACCTGTCGGTCTCACAGATTTTAATGTAGGCGTTGCAGTAATTGTTGGTGTGAATTCAGGTCGGGTTATTGTAGTAGCACTATTTGGAATTTGCTGACGTTTTGGGCTAAATGTTGGTCTGTTTCTTGAAGCGAAAGGTATTATAACAGGTGTGAATGTAGGCTTTTTAGTGGTGAAACTAAGCCGTCCCTTTTTTCGGGAATTAGATTCATCATACTCTTCCTCGCTTGATTGGGCCTCAGTAGTTGTATCCGGCTCATTTACCGAACTTTCGATAACGTCAGGATTTGATGTGAGAATGTTTGAACTTTCTGTAGTAGTTGTAGATGTAGTAGCTGTGGTTGAAGTAGTCTCATCTATAGTCTTATTATCATTTGTGACAATCGTTGAATCACCAGATATAACAGCGACTTGAGAAAACAATATTTTCTTTTCTTGTTCTGGTAGTGCCTCTGAATTTTCTTGCGGCTTAACTTCAGCAAATAAATTATCAATATACGTACCTTGTAAGACAGTATTTGTTACCGAAGATAAGTCGGGCAATTGAGTTGTTTTTATTTCTTCTTTAATTGGAGTAGGTGTTATGTTGTAATTAATATGTTTTTCACTGTCTTGAACTAGATTTTTATCTAGTCCACCATTTTGAATTTTTCTACCTAATTGATTATCTTCAAGTACTTTTGTGTTATCGACAATATTTGTTACTGTTGCTAAACTGCTTCTTATTTGCGACGTATTGCCAGTATAAAAAGTCGTAAAATATGTGTAGGTTGTGTAGAATGTAGCTTTATTGTCTTCGTTTTCTAACGTATCTTCTAATAGTGACGGTTTAAGAACAACTTCTAATTCTTTGGGTGGTAATACACTTTCCACATCTATAGGTGAAGTATCAATTGGACTAATAGTAGCAGCTACTTGAACTGAAGGAGTGACTACATTTGAAACTATTTCTTCGCGACTTGTTATTGTTGTTGATTTATTTTTATAAAGAGTAGTCCAATATGTAAATGTTGTATAATAGGTTATTGGTAAATTGCTTTCGTCTTCTGGTTCTGATTTTGGAGTTATAGTCTCTGTTACTACATTAGTGATTGTTTCCAATCGGCTTTTCACATTACTTGAGTCTTTTCCAATATACATCGTGGTGAAATACGTAAACGTAGTATAGCTTGTTTGAAGTAGTAGCGTTGGGGATGGCATTATCTCATCAATATTGCTTTCCGAGCTTATTTGGTCATCAAGAACATTATTATTATCTAAATATTTTGTTTCACCTTTGGAAGATGATGATTTTACATCTGTAACGTATGAGTTTTCAGAAATAAGTGGATTAGAATCTACACTAAATAACATATCGACCTCAAGATGTGCAGGCTGTGGTGAAACTTCTTTAAAGTCTTCTTTTGAATTACTGTACTTCATAGATACGCTACTTGCAGTCGAATCATTATTATTATTATCAACTTGGGTTATTCCTTTTACTTGTTTGCAATTTCTAAAATCAAATTGAGCTCTGGTGTTTTCAACAGATAGAGGATTAGTTTTCGTTGGAATTAGCTCATCTGGTCCAACGTAATTAGTGTAAACTTCATTTCTACTACAAACATTTGCATCGGAACCTACATAAATGGTTGTGAAAAATGTATATGTTGTTAAGTAAGTTTTCACGGAATCTGGGTTAATACTTGTTACTATATCTTCTAATATTGGTGTAGGTGTTTGTGAATTATACTGTTCCCCTATTTCAACAGATTCAATTACATCTTTATTTTTTACTAAATCGATTATACTATTGATGGGTAATATATCAGTAGGCCTACTAATTTCGACATTTGTGGGAGCAATTTCATTTACGTCAAAAGCACCGAGTAATGATGGATCTAACCGTGATAAATCAATTGTAGATGTAATAATATTGGTTTCTATAGATTTATGACTTTCAACACTAGACGTCTGATCACCGAAGAACGTTGTGAAATAAGTGTAAGTTGTGTATAAAGTTTTATAAATAAGGTCTATTTCATTTTCTGCATCATTTATATCTTCCAATATCGGTTGCTTTTCTGTTGGGGTATGTTCCGTACTAACTGATACTTCAACGTGACTTTGACTGGTGCGTTCAGTTGTTGAAGATGTTGTTGATTCAAATTCACTGTCGTTCGATGTAACTTCTGTTTCACTTAAATCGTCTTGCGTCTGTGACTCTTCATCTTGTAAAGTTGTTAGGATCTCTTTTTGCATTGGTGTGGTTTTATGTGTACTCTCAGTTACAGTATTTGTTATTATATCATTATCATCTTCAAGTACATCTAAATTAGTTTGTTGCGTATGCATGGTTTCGTCGTTTACAACGGAAGTTGGCTCAATAGCCTCAACATTAGTTTTACAAATGATGTTTGTTAAATATCCAACGTTGCTTTCAACCACAACATTCGATTTTACAGACGTGGTTGTTTCAGTACTTTCTAGAGGTATGAAATAAGTTGTTAAATAAG
This sequence comes from Delias oraia, assembly GCA_018230265.1. Taxonomy (NCBI): domain Eukaryota; kingdom Metazoa; phylum Arthropoda; class Insecta; order Lepidoptera; family Pieridae; genus Delias; species Delias oraia. The sequence continues at coordinate 19,683 of DWCF01000627.1, read as the reverse complement.
TTAAAGTTTTGTATTCAGTAGTCATAGTTGATTGAGTTTCAAGGCCATCATTACAGAAAACTTCCTCGTGTTTGTTATACTTATTTTCTGTTGTTGTTTCTATTTCCTCAGATTCCTCACTATGCCCACTTTCGGTTGTGGTCAACAGTTCTGGTTCTATTTCTTGTGTATTTTCATTTTCTTCTAACTCTTCGTCCTCATCTGTGGATTCTATGACTTCGGCAGCGGTATTTTCAGATTCCTCTTCCGAGTTTGTAAATAATTCATTCAAATTTCTTTCTGTCACCACAGATTCGGTTGATTCCTCCAATAATGTTGTAGATGGATTAATAGTTGTCAAGGGTTCCGTTGCTTTTGAGCTTTGTTCATTTATTGAACTAATTTCTAAATCATCTGTATTCTGTGTACTTTCAGTTGTTTCAAATACTGGTTCTGAAGGTTGTATGACATCCAAGTTTAAGTCAAATCCATTCGAATGCTGGATACTTATAGAATCGGGAATATTAGTAGTAACATCATCAGAGACTTCTTCATTATCTCTTTCTTCATAGTAAAATGGCTCTTCCTTTCTATCTCCACTGTTAATAGGCGTCGGTAATTTTGTAACCAAATTTTCCTCGTGTGCTTTATATGTTGAAGTGGCTACAGGAATATCAGCAGATAGGAAAGTAATTTTGGTTGCTAAATTATCTACTGGTTTTGCTGATGGAAAAATATTTACTTCTCCTGGATTCGCTTCACGAACGGTATCAGTATTAGGAGTGAATATAATAACAGTATCACCAACAACTGTCGTAAAATCAGCAAAACCCTGGTAAGTAAATGTTTTTTTAGGTCTTGGTTCACTTTTATGTCCAAACAATTTTTTAGGCAATTTTGTTTGGGGTAATGTTTGTTGGGCTGGCTGTCGAGATTCAACATTATCAATATAATAAAATATTGGTGAAAATTCGTTTTTTATCGTAAATGTCGGTAAATCATAATTAGGTGTAACTTTAACTATTTCAGATTCAAACACTGTATCTTCTTTTACATCAAGGTCTTCGGTTTCTGACATTGGATTGTAAGCTTTACTTTGTCTGTTTTGCATATTAACATCATCTAATTTATTAGGCTCTACTACATATTCTATTTTTTTCTCTTTTTCAATGGCTGGACCATCAAGATAATTATAATAAGCTTCATATTTTGGAATTTCATTGTAAGCTTGAACTCTACGACCGGTTGGTTCTTCGAAATTTTGATTGTTTGATAGGTTTTCTAGCGGACTATTCCAAAATTTGAAGCTATCTTTAGAGGGCTTACTAGCATACACTATATCCATTTTACTGTTTGGAGCTAAGTAATCTGTGTTTTTAAGAACAAATTTATCTGGATCTATAATACCTAAGTCTTGCTTGACATTCCAGCCATCTAGAGAAGGTACTCGTGTCGGACTAACTACATAAGGATCGTCGTTATTGGTTTTACTATATAAGACAAGTGACGATTTTGTTAAAACTTGTGCGTATATACGCCCATTATCTAAAGTTGTACCGAGAATTTGTGTTGCAAATTCAGTGGTTACTCCATCTTGAATAAAAGTTCTTGCTGTTGACGTAAGAAGACCAATAAGTGGTTTAACACTGTGGTATCGGCCAGTCTTCGAGGCATAGTCATTTCGTTTTTGGTCGTTTACAAGAAGTACTGTCAGGTCTGAAGTCGTCCGTCATTGGAAAGGGTGAGGGTGTATTATTTTACAAAGTCCATTGAGTTCGGAGACCCCGACCGAGGATTAGATTTGAAAGAGAAAGAAAAAACATACAATTAATAATGCAATAAAGATAGAATAAAAATAGCTTATAGATATAAATAGATAAAAGTTAGCACTAAAACTTTTTACAACAAATATAACTAGACAGGTGGATTTTAGGTGTGAAATATAGAGAAAGAGTAAAAAAAACAACTATCTAATCCACAAATATCTAGAGAAGAAAAAATTAAGGATTTTACTGCATAATCTATACTATTTTACAAGCATTTTTACAAATAAAATAACAAGCAGCCTTGAAAAAGTGTAAAACTTGGCATTCCATCTGATATAATTGTAAATCTTAAGAACATGATAAATCGTAAAATGTTTGTACTAAGAAACTAACATTACGTTCAAATATATCCGTCAGCCTTGTCACAATATTATTAGATGGTTAAAAATCAACAAAAGTTTAACTCATGCTGTCCACAACGTATAAATTATCTATAAGTAAATTATCTATAAGCAAATTATCTATAAGCAAATTATCTATAAACCTAAGAATTAGATCCTAAGAAATTAAAATCTATTAAAAGGATTCCTTACGCTTGAGTTTCCACAAAAAAATTAATTTTCTGTTTCGTTAGATACAATAGGCCTCAATAACATATATCAACTTATAGGTACTTGGAAGGTACAGGAATTAAAAAGTCTTTTGCTTTTTTTTTAGTCTATAGCGGAGAATGGATCAGGTCTTCGCTATTATAAGAGAACACCGCCGCCCATGAACAACCGCACAGTCTGCGTATTGGTGGTGTTGCCGGCTTTTTACGCCACTTAAGCGGCACTTTTTAGGGCCTCCGATACCCTCACTCACTCTTCGAAACACAGTAGAAGTACCATTTCACATTGAGCATTCTGTGAGGCCGTGGTATCACTTGGTGACAATGGGTGCGACAATAATAACACACTCGCCCGGTCACTCAAGCCCTTCCAGAGACCGAATAAATTAAACTATAATTGTCCGGACCGGGATTCGAACACGATACCTCTCGCTTCATGGTACACTTTTCCTTATCCTTTTTTATAAACTACACTCAAATATAACCTTTTCTTTGTGTTCTGTTTCGTCTTTTACTAGACCAATTACAGTCCAAGACAATGACAGAATATTCAATGAATTGTTTCTTTCGCATATAAATAACAATATGAAATGATCTAGTAGGTATATTCCCAACAATTATATAAAATTCCGTTAAATATTCTAATGAATATTGTCAAAATCGAGTACGTGGACAGTAGGAGTTAAATTAATGTTAAAATTTCTGTTTTAAAATTTGAAATTAAGAAAACATGCAAGATATAACTCACCCCTGTTCTCTGGAACTCCTTCTCTTTTTATTCTAGAGGCTTCTATTGGCTCGTTCTCATGTATTTCTAGAGAAATAAAAAAATATATATATATTAGTTTTGATAAATTATTTGCATTCAAGAGAATCTACTATTATTGAAAACCACAAGTTATATCAAATGTCTTTATTTCACATTTTCTCAGCTACTTATGAAATAGTTATAAACAAGACGCATTGATCAGTCAAAAAACTGTACCGGGCTTAATTTTTGTACATTTTTTTCTATAGCGGACAAACGAACAGGTGGATCTGCTATATGGTAAGAGACCCACACCTCCCATGAACAACCGCGCCATAGTCCGCGCATTGGTTTTGTTGCCGGCTTTTTACGCAATTTAAGCGGCATTTTTAAGTGCCATGATATCCTCACTCACTCTGCGAAACACAGTACAAGTACCGTTGCAGGCTGAGTATTCTGTGAGCCCGTGGGATCACCTCGGACGAGATGGCCAAATTAGTGCGTCAGCATATTCTTCAGCATAGCTCTCACACAGGTGAAATAGACAAATATAGACTTTATAAGGAACAAAATATAATTCATCACTACATGAAGCCATGAATATAGGTGACGATAGAGTGAGATAAAAAACATACAGTCTTCCTACATAGGAAGTGTGGTAAGCAATGTAAGTCAGTAGGTTTGATGCTCAATAGATGCAGGGTACGTGCCGACCCAGTATTAGTTCCTGTCACATACCCATATTTTTTATTTATGTCGACTTTCATGATTCTGTAGAATAGCAATTACGATTGATACAATAGCATGAAGGTAACATTTCTAAGTTAATGAAGGCTTACTTGACGTGATCGTATTATATATCTTTAAAAAAATGTATGGTATAGCGGACAACGGTGCAAGTGGGTCGCCTCTATGGTAAGACAACACCGCCGCCCATTGACGACCCCGCCACAGTCCGCGCTTTGGGTGTGTTGCCGGCTTTTTAAGCCACTTATTCGGAATTTTTAAGAACCACCGATATCCTCACTCACTAAGCAAAACACGGTACAAGTACGTGGTACGAGTATTCTGAGAGCTCGTGGTATCATTACGAGCCGGCCCAATTACTGCGTCAGCATATGCTTCAGCATGGCTCTCGCACATGTGTGACAGTATTAAAACACTCGCCCAGCCACTATCAAGCCTTTCCAGAGACCGAATAAATTATATTTTAAATTATAATTGTCCGGACCGGGATTCGTACTCAATATCTCACGGTTCATGATATACTTTTTAAAACTCTCAAAATACGACGATTCCTTCCAACAGAAAACTCGTCTACCTCGTTGTTAATTTGTATATAAGTGGGTAAATTGACCAACTGTAATACGTAATTTCTAAAATACAGTGTTAACTCCATGTAACGTCCCTCGATTTTACGACAACTCGAAATCAATTGGCTTTAGTTAATTTAGCTTGTCTTCCATCCACCTTTTCTTCTCTCCATTCAACGACAACTCTTTATAACGCTATAAAATGCACAGTCCCTTCAGTGTCGTTATATAGAGTTTACACTGTATTATTTTTATATATTTATTAAAGTACCAACGGTCATTTGTACGTTAAATAGCATCTGTGTTTTACACGCGTAACTATGTCACTGGGTAAAGTCATTGCACTAAGGCGTAGGCTGTGTCTTGAATGATATTGAGAAATGATAGCTAAGGATAAGGCATAAGCGTCATAATTCCATGAAGTGTTTCCATGTTGTTTAGCATATGCTGGGGTAACAGATTTGCAACACCCAGCTGCAATTTCTTGGAACTTACGTCTAGCGTTTTTATCTTAAAGTAATTACTATAAGAAGTTGTTTAATTGCTACTATTACTTAAAAAGAGTTTCCTATAAATACCTACTTTTTACCTACAATTTTGTTTATATAACATTAATATTGAAGTATTTAAATTGGTTGAGCAGTTTGTGATTTTTTCGTTACAACTTTATTACAACGTTATATAATCCCATCTGATTACTTAAGATGAGCTTTGGGGGATATGATATGTTCATTTTCCAAAAAGACCCATGACATTCACAGGGAGCTACTTAAATATTTTCTTTTTATATATGAATCGAGTGGCAAATGATACGTCGTATCCTAATATGTTTACTAGAAGATGCTGTGGGAAGCAACATCATACTTCACAATCTTTAATTCACTAATATAATTTTTTATGGTATAGCGGCAACGGCTTATGCAGCACTTTTAAGAGCCTCTGATATCTTCACCCAGCGAAACACAGTAGAGGTAGCGTTACAAAAACAACTACTATTTCACGCTGAGTGTTCTTTGAGCCCGTGGTGTCACTTCGCACGAGCTGGCCCAATGCGTTAACATGATTCAGCTTGGCTCTGCTACGTATGATAATATGGTAATCTCTTATTAACTTGTAACGTGATTCTATTATTACAATAAATATTGCATTATACATTTCACATCCACCGGAACGTTTATGGGTACAAATATTTGCATTTCGCAAAAAAAGGCTCTCACGATTAAAATCGTATAATGGACGCAATTTTTACACAATGCAAGCCACGTCTAACGACATGTTACGACAGGTTGTGGACGCGTTGCATTATATTGCAATATTTAATAACCGAAAGGATGATGCTTGGCCATTCATGAATTAGTATAGTATGTAGCTCAAATAATTTAACGTAAAGCCGGGGACACAACAAACGGAGCTAAAGAGTAGTTGTAGTACATTTTTTATTATTTTATTCTATAGAGGACAACGGAGCAAGTGGGTGTCCGATATAGTTAAAGAACTCCGCCGCCCATGAACAACCGCGCCACAGTCGGCGCATTAGTTTGCCGGCTTTGGACGCAGCTTAAGCGGAACTTTTGAGAGCCTCTGATATCTCAATCACTCAGCGGAACATAGTAGAGATACCGTGTCAACTACAACTTTTATTTGACGCTAAATATTACGTATGTGAGCCCGTGGTATCACTTCGGTACAGTCGGCGCAATTAGTGCTTCCACTTGTGCTTCAGCATGGCTCTCCCACGGGTGAGCAATTTATTTAAGTATAACATTTATTTAATTTAAATCTAATCAAAACTTAATCGAACTTTAGTTTAGAAAAATTACAATATATGTCATAGGATAAGAACTGTTTGTATTAAAAAACTTATTTGTCGATCTTTATTAAAAAAACAGCTGCTTGTTACATTAGGTTAATTTATTATGTAATAAAAAAATGCTTTTCAGGATATTTTCAAGTTGAATTTTATTCTTTTTTTTGTATTAACGGTGGCAAACGAGCACGAGGCTCACCTAGGGCAAGCGGTCCTCGCCCATGGACACCCCCAGCCCTTGTAGAACCGCAGGTGAGTTGCCGGCCCTTAAAAATAAATATTCAAAAATAAACTTTGGGCGTCGTAAGAGGCGACTAAGGGACAAATCGGAGGGCAGGCTGCAGCATTCTCGGCGTACTATAAAACCTAATTGCGATCGCCAACCCGCTTATCAAGCGTGGCGAATATGGTAATAACTCCCATGGAGCTCCGAAGGGGAGGCCTATGTCCAGCAGTGGACGTCCTACGGCTGAAATTATAATGATGATAAACCGTAACCTTACATATGATTCATTCGATTGGACTACAATAAAGTTTAAACGATTGATAGCAAGGTACAGTTACCTACATATTTTTTCAATTTTAAACAACCCGTGACCTGTAATGAGCTCTTTGTATTAACCAACTTATGTTATGAAACACAGCCTTCTTAATAAATATTATCAAAGAAATCAAGTATCTATGAGTACCAATTTACAACCAATCCATTACTGATAAGTAGTTAATTGATTAAATTAAATCCCTTAGTACAATTGTTTCCATAGTTCCATTACGATTTCGCAAACTGGTTTATAAATAGGCTTTCTAAGCGATTGTAGGTCTAACCTTGTCTTCGTTAGATAACATACATATATCACTTTCTAAATTAATTGCAACATATTCTTAAGAAATAATTAAGGTAACTGGCGATTTCAAATCATTTTTAAATTCTTAAACCCGATACAAAAAGACGAATATAATTGAATTTATTTCAAACTAGTTGACAACAGGTTTCGCTGTTTGGCCATATAAACTATCAACACCGAGGTACAAATAAAGAGCTTTTAGAAAGATGGTATTTTACCCATGGGAGAGCCGTGCTGAAGCATATGCTGACGCACTAATTGGGCTGCCTCGTCCGAACTAATACCACGGGCTCACAGAATATTCAGCGTGAAACGGTACTTGTACTTACTGATATCGGAGGCCCTTAAAAGTGCCGCTTAAGGGGTAAAAAGCCGGCTATACAACGAATGCGCGAACTGTGGCACGGTTCATGGGCGGCGGTGTTCTCTTACCATATAGGATACCCACCTGTTCCGTTGTCCGCTATAGAATAAAAAGTAAAACAAGCAATGCAGTTCTTTGATACATTTCAGTTAAGCTTCATCCGTATCACAACCATTTGTCGTGTTTCATGACCACTATATGGAATCAGATGCCTGCAGAAGTATTTCTAAGACAATACGACTTCGGGACCTTCAAAAAAAGTCCGTACCTTTCCCGAAAAAGCTGGCAACGTCGTCCAGCAAGGACTGGGGTGTGCAAGGGCGGAGTACCGCCTGTCGTAGCCGAACGTTTATCAATCTTAAAAATCTTCTTTGCCCATTTTCTGAGACGTGTGAAGGTCAACATTCACTTGTTACGAAATTATTACGTATCGTTATTGCAACTGTATCCGATATACCTTTTACTATCACTTTCAGACTAAATAAATATTCAAAATCCTATCCTTAATACCATTTTTTGACAGAATCGTTTTAAAAACATGTCATTATTTCTTTTAGAGATTCATCTAGGATAAGAGGTCTTCCGCTCATAGATAACCACAGCCCTTTCTGGGACGTGGATGCGTTGCAGGTCTTTTGGGAATAAATACGCTATTTTTTTCTTAGCACACTTCATAGGCGAAAGTCGTACTGGTCCTAGACCTAGGCTTTCCGGCTTTTACGTCGTTAAAGTGGTATAACACCTCCGGTAACTTCACTCAGCGTCAGTACAAGAACTGTTTCACGTTAATATTCTGTGAGAATACTGCTAAATTGTTTTAGTAGACAACTTTAACACAGGAAGCATTTAAGTATACCAATAATAAACAGAACAATGTACTGAAGTTATAAAACTTAACATGCCATAGAAATTGTATGAGAAATAGAGGAACCTACTTATGTTCGTTAGCATATAATGCTGACATTGATAATAATGTCGTTGAAATAATAATGTATCTATCCTCGAGTATTATTTAATAACCTTAATTTGTCAGAGCAGGTGGGTCTCCTAGATGTAAGAGAACACCGCCGCCCATTTATAACCGCGCAACTGTCCACGTATTGTGTTGTCGACTTTTTACGCCACTTAAGCGTCATTTTTAAAGGCCTCCGATTTCCTAACTCACTCTGCGAAACACAGTGCGAATACCGTTTCATAACTGAGTATCCTGTGAGCCCGTAGTATCACTTCGGACGAACCGGCCCAATTAGTGGGTCACCGTGGCTCTATCATGGGTGCGACAGTTTTAGGACACTCGCGCGACCACTGTCAAGCCCTTCCAGCGACCGAATAAGTTATAAATTAAATTATAATTTATAATTGTCGGGACCGGGATTCAAACCCGATATCTCTCGCTTCATGGTAGACTTATTAACTTAGGTAGGAGGCTCTCAAGAGTCTAACAGTTTGGCAGTACTAAATAAATCGATTAAGTGGTGAGATACAATGGTTGTATTAATAGTAGTAGATAAAGTAGTAGATTTACACAATAGGAATTGGAATTCTAATAAAATTAAAAAAAATTGTTATCATTTAAGTTATTTAAAACAAGTTTTTATGTGTTTTAACTATAAATATTGTCCCCGTAGCTATGTAAGAACATTATTTTAAGTCTGAGAGCATAGAAAAATAGTATTGAAACTAGATTCGGTTTTAGAGGTATAGACATGTTGTAGCATATGCTGATGTAGTACTCAGACCGGCTTGTGCTACGGTCTCATAGGTATAATACGCGGCGTAAAAAGTCGGCAACACAACTAAAGTAAGATCCATGGGCAGTAATGAAGTTTTAGCATTACGTTCTACTATATAATAAAAAAGTTAAAAAAATGATTTTGTAGTACCCACAACTTAATAACTTGGAGATTATTAAATTAATACAGAAATATGCAAATCAAATAAGAAATATTTCTTATTATAAAAAAATCAATTTGTCTATGATCACGGTAATTTATATTCTGTTAGCATAAAATTGAAAATTGCCTCTGCAATTCTTTATTAAAAAATAATTCAAATATTTATCTATGATTCTCTGAAATATTCAAATCAAAATTGTAATATGGAATACAGATGAAGTGTTCTTACTTTCTCTATATTAATCTTCAGCTCAAGTTAACAATAAAAGAATGTTTGGTTATAGAAAGCGAAATTCGGTGAAAGTGTGGAGATTCACATTTTTTACATTTTCACACGCCCAAACTGATAATGTGTCGTAGTTCAATAGCCGTTAAGTAACGCATTGTGTAACCATATTACAAAAAGAAATGGTGCAAGAAAGAAATTTATTTTAATTATAAGATGAAAGTTCTCTTTGTTTATTAAAATGAAGTCTTAGTATGTGTCATTATAAAGTGATTCTTAATATATATTGTCCCGCTCTGGTATATTTTGTGAAATTCCGACATCGCACCTAACTTTTTTAAGCACTTGTAAGTACATTCTTATTATACTAGAGACAGAATTATATTATATTCCCACTGGGATTCAAACCCGATACGCTTCGCTTCGCGGTAGACATAAAGAAAATTTTTTTTCAGACAAAATTTAACTACGAGTCTCGCTAGGTAAAAAAACCTAGCATTTGACAATATACTTTTAAATATGTGACTATCTTCTTCTATATATTGCAAGACTTTTTCATCTATATCGGAGATATAAATAAGACCAATAATAATATTTTATCAGCGAGCTGCCAAGCCAACCTAAGCAACAGCCAAAATCGTATATAAAAAAAAGCATCACGAAATTGGCAAACGTCATACCATAACTATTTTTTCTCTGTAGCAAGTCGTAAAATAAACTGTTCAAGCATTTCTTTTAGTAATGCTGGATTTACATTGTTGTGGTTACGGTTTTGAGGTCAATTGATTGTATTTAACACATTTGATTACAGTTAAAAATCAAAACATATGTACCTTTTTTATATATGTACATAAAAACGGTGGCAAACGAGCAGGAGGCTCACCTAGGGCAAGCGGTCCTCCGCCCATGGACAACCCTAGCCCTTGCAGAGCCACGAGTGCGTTGGCGGCTTATAATAAATATGTACGCTCTTTTCTTGAACGTCCTCAAGTCGTATTGATTTGGGAATACCCCTTTTGGTAGATGATTGAGAGTGGTGGCCGGTGGTGTGCGGCACAATATGCGTTAAAGCACTCTAAAAAAACAGTTGTGGAAAGACAAATTTCGAGGTGATAACAATGAGATAATTTAAATTTTCTCTTTGCCCTAATATCTTTATAAAATTTGACTACATTTTTTAAAAATATAGATGTTTTTTTATATATTTTTACTGTATTTAAAAATATATATGTTGTGCGTCAAATAAAACAAAATTTTCATTCCTTTATGGTAAGAGACTACTGCCACCCGTGGACAATCGTGCCATAATTTGCGCTTTGTGTTGCCTCTTTATCTCGCTTGAGCTGTACGATTTCCGATATCCTCACTCATTCAGTGAAACAGTACAAATACCGTTGCACGCTGCTTCTCTGAGCCGGTGGTATCGTTTGGAACGAACCGGCCCAATAATTGCGTCAGCGTATTCTTCAGAGTGGCTCTCCCATGATAGTGTTAAGAAACTCGCCAGGCTGCTGTCAAGCGCTTCCAAAGATAAATTATAAGTTTTTCAGACTGAAATTGGACTTTTTCGACCCCTAATCTACCGTAAGGTAGATACCGTAAAATCAGCATACAAGACTGATCGGATAATGTTTATCATAGCAGAACTTTATCAAAAATCATTATAATTTAACCTATACTTTTTGTTGTGTCAGCTTGTACTTAAAAGGAATAAATGATTAGAAAAACATCAGTGACATTTATTTCACGCGCGTAAAGAAAGTAAGTTCAAATTAGAAGCACATTCAAATAACGTGTTCGAAAGTCAAGTAAAACTCACTAACCTCTACTTTTCTCTATTTGCGACCAGTGACTGCAAATCTACATTTAGGTTTTAAGTTGTCTTTAACTTTTATTTTAAAAGGTTTGTGTATAAGTTAGTGTAACGGTATTTGATACTAAAAAACCAATTTAAATAAATTGAAAAATTTATGTAAATAATACATAGTGACAATTAACTACGTGATAATATTTCATACCGTTTGCAACGGGTATTAGAGTCAGATCCATTAAATTATGGTGTCGTGAAAGCAGTTGTAATTAGCATTTCACTCGTAAAACGCCATTAGGCTTATAGCATTGAAAGAATAAATGATTAAGAGAAACTCTCCTATGGGGCTTGAGGTTGACACAAATCTGCAAATGTTTTTATGGATACAGTGCCAAACGTGGCACCCAAGGGAGAACTAAGTTGAAGCATATGCCGACGCCCTCATTGCGTCGGCTCGTCTGAAGTGATATTACAGGCTCATTAAATACTCAACATGAAATGTTTGACTTGAAGCAGCACTTCTACTATTTTGCTGAGTTAGTGAGGATATTGGAGGCCCCAAAAAATGCCGCTTAAGTGATGTAAAAACCAGTTACACAACCAATGCGCGGATTGTGGCGCTATTGGTGGTTGGTGGCGGTGTTCTCTTACCATATAGGAAACCTACCTGCTGCTTGTCCGCTATATTATAAAAAAAGGTATAATTGACTTTTGAGAGTACCTATTCACAAGAATTTTTTTTTTTTTGAAATTGGAAAACGTTTCACGTGTTGAGATAACCCACGCCCATGATCAACAGTTAGTTGTAGCGGCTTTTTACGCCACTAATATGATATTCACGTTATTTACTTCCAAAACTGGTTTAACTGTTAACGTCATGCTAAAGGAATTTGAATAATTATAATAATTTTATTCTGTTTATGATTTTAGCAAGTATGAAGTTCTATATTTATCTCTTTGGTACAAGCCAATATCAATATATAGACAACGCTTACTAGAATAATCTTTAAAGTATTATATTGTTTATGGCTGGTTTATACAATGTAGGCTAATTCATAACCGCAAAATCTTGACCTACAAGCAACCACTGTAATAGAAGTAATAAACTTTATTCGTGACATAAGACAAACTATTAGATCATGTCACGATACATTCTAGAATTATCTTACATAAAGATTTAATTATTCTTTTACATAATATCTTTAATAAAATTAAATAATCCTTAAAAATTAAAAAAAGTGATATTGTACTGATTTTCATAATTCTGTATGTTACTCACTAATTGAGTCGGCTCGTTCGAAGTGATACCACGGGCTATCAAAATACTCAGCGTAAAAGAGTACTTGAAATGTGTTTGGCAGAGTGAGTGAGATTATCGTAGGCCCTTAAAAGTGTTCTTTTAAGGGCCTACCTTTTAAGGGATAAGCAGCACTTAAGCGGCGTAAAAAGCCGGCAACACAACCAATTCGCAGAATGTGGCGCGTTTGTTCTTGGGCGGCCGTGTTCTCTTACCATATAGGAGACCCACCAACGGAACAGAGACAACGTAATACCGTTGTCCTCTATAAAATAAATAAAAAAATACTACTATTATTATTACTTACAATTACTAAAAATACTACCTAATAATTCATTGCAATTCAAACACGGAATATTTTTTATGCAAACGAGCAAGGAGGCTTCTCTTCTATGTGGTGGAATTTACTTAAAAAAACCTATTTCGAAATTTACATTCCCAATTCTCAGTCTTTATTGTTATCTGTAGAGGCCGTGATAAGAGAAACCTGTGTTCGCACCCAAATTTAAAATGAGAACCCGTTTCGCGCGCTTTTCACTTGACCCCCTTTCCGTTCATTCCATACGATCTCACTTTCAGTTTTGATAGTTTGTATAATAACTGTTTTTATGAAAACAATTCATTGAATTGGCCACTGACGAGGTTGAAATGTAAGCAAAATATTAAGACAACAATTCACCCATAGGAGGCCATCGAAACTAATACCACCATCTCACAGAATACTCAGCGTGAAATGGTACTTGTACTGTGTTTCGCAGATTGAGTGACGATATCGGAACATAAAAGTTGCGGTTAAGCGGCGTAAAAAGCCGGCATAACAACCAATGCGCGAACTGTCGCGTGGTTCTTCATGGGCAGCGGTGTTCTCTTACCATAGGAGACCCACCTGCTCTGTAATCCGCTATAGAATAAAAAAAAATTATAACTGAAATTTTCAATTGGCATTTTTGCATATATTTCGTCGCATACAAAGTAAAAATAAAACAAATAATACAATTTCTTACTCAAATAATTTTGTCTTTTTTCCTAACAATATGATTATAGAAAAAATCCTATTTTTTACTGAAATAATCTGTTTTTTTTGTAATTTTATTTCATATTTATAGTAAAAATAAGACAATAGAAGAACTAGTAGGTATAAGTTTTAGTGCATTAATAAACTATTTAAATTGATACTTTATTATATACACGTAATATATGTCATAGGAAGACAAAGCGTTATTAATAATTCATAGTTCAAAGTAACATCTTTTAGATCCTGATAGCAATGGCTTTAATGTGAAGGTAAAACCTGACACATAAATACGAACACATAAGTCTTTGTGGAGGGATTTCTAGGTACAAGCTACAAATATTTTAAAATCCTCGTGGCCTAGCGGTGAAACCATGGCGTACTGTTACGTATGGTGCGTGTAGGTATTGGGTTCAATACCCGGTCTGAATAGGAAGGACTGTGGCTGGATTAATTTGCCTGACTTGTTCTGAGGGATACTATGAGCTATTGACCAACGTCAAATAGAACGTGTATGTTTAATTAAGTGAGTGAGATTAACGAAGGTCCACTAATTTTTCCCTGTTAAGTGGCGTAAAAAGACGGTAACACAAACAAAGCGGATTGCTTTTAGCAAAAAGACCTACCTCATTGTTTATTATATAATAGTTTCTTTTATTAATAAGATTAATTGAATATATCTAAAAAATTAAAAAGTTTTTTATGGAGTGCTGGACTTAAGTAACAATAGGTTTCTTTTGAATGAGTGAATGAAAGGTTGTACGTACAAATTATCCATTCATTGTTTAATTTCAGGGTTTTGTAAAACAAAAACATTTTTCCTACCAAATAATGTTCATAATACTGATTTTTTTAATCAAAGGTCAAATTCAAAATATTTAAATAAAAGTGAATAATTATGTCTGATATATTTTAATCGCCATACCATTCCGTGACCTCGACAAAGCCTTACTTTCTATATCGCAAACTGGTTAATTTCCTGCTCAGCGTTGTGCTTTATTGACTAGTGACTCGTCCTGGCTTACGTGGATACGAGATATAGGTAATATCTCGTATCTAAGCTGTCACAAGACTTACAAGACCTTAGTGCGTCAGCATATGCTTCAGCGTGTCTTCCACGGGTGGGACAGTATGAAGACACTCGCCCTACCATTTTCAAGCCCGCAGAGATTTAATAAATTATAAATTAAATTATAATTTCCGGACCGTTATTCGAACCCAACATCTCTCGCTTCATAGTACACTTTTAAAATCTACGAGGCCCTCGATAAGTAAGATAATAAAAATATACACTCAAAATTATCTTTATCTTTATCTTTAATTATATTACTAGTGACGCCCTAATTCTCCAGAATTTTTATACAGATGAACTCTAGTCGAAAGTAATTAAGCAACAAAAATAATTACCGCGAGTGGTCACCGCTAGTGTTAACGGATCGAAACGGTAACTAGACGTAACCAATTACGGTAAATGTTACGTAAAAATATCTTTTGTTTTAAACCGATTTTCATAATGCATGTCCTCATAACGAATTTTATTATATAGAAGGCAGCACCGCTGATGGTAAGAGAATTTATTTAATTTCAAACGGGTCGTAGTAAATAAGTAAGCTATGTGGCAAATATTAGCTATTACTGAATAACAACGCAATAAACCAAGAAATGTGGAACTAATATAAAACTCACTGACAACTTATTATATATAATATCTCACATAACTTCCCATTCGTTTATAAATCGTGGCTGAGCTGTTTTGTACGATGCCGTGACGCCAAGAGCACCGGGTTCAGTTCCCAGTGTGAATTGAACTTATAAAATTGTGTATTTTGAAGGCCTTTTAAAACGTCTGTCCTGAGAGAGCCATGTTTAAGCATATGCTAGGTACTATTTGAGCTGGATTAAAATTATACCAACATCTCTCAGAATACCAATTTGCTGTGTTATGCTGAGTGAGTTTACAGTTTAGCTTGACGCTTAAGCGGCATATAAATCCGGCAACACAACCAATAGCGCAAAATGTGGTGCGGTGGTCTCTTACCAGAAGAAAATTCATCTGTCTACTACATAATTTAAAATATAATCATAAAATAATATTAATATATAATAATTATTATTTAGATCCTAAATTAGTGTTTATATCTTTATCATTGAATTAAAATTTTATTCGGATTTAATATAAAATTGTAAAGAATTGTTTTACATGGTACATTCAGGCTAAACAAGAGCTAGTCCTGCCACAATTTTTTTATAGTATATCTGATAACGGACCAGGTGGGTCTTCGATATAGTAAGAGAACATTATTCCCCATGGACAACCGTGCCACAGTCACCGCATTGGTTGTCATACCTGCTTTTTACGATACTAAAGCGCCATTTTAAGGGCCTCCGATATCCTCAACCAATCAAGGAATCACAGTAGAAGTACAGTTTCAAGTACAACTACCATTTCACGCTCAGTATTCTATACTATACTGTATTTACAAAAATATGTAATAAACACACAGGTTTAGCATAAATCCCAATCATTTTATTACCTATACGTTTAAGATGTAAGCAAGAAGGAATAATAACTATTTGGGTCCTAAGCTATTTTTTTATCTTTATCATTAAGCTGAAATTTAATAGAAAATTCTAAAGAATTGCTATTTCAATTCAGACAAAACATCTGCTACAATTTAAAAGGAGACAGAAAAAAAGCTTTAATCCTAATTATAAAACATTGTCGGCTAGTTATTATTAAATACCGATTCATGTAAAGGCGTAACGAATGTCCGAATCGTTGCCTACCTTGCATTTTCAACCTCGGCTTTATTCGAGGTCCTTGGACCTTCCCTATATTACATTCGTCCGTTCATTCAAGCATTATCTTTACAAGATTTGTTCTTAAGTTTAATTATATACTGGATACTGACATTGTAACAAAAATGAGTTAAAAAGATTATAATTCATTTTTTATGGTATAGTGGACAACGTGGCAGATGGGTCTCCTATATGGTGAGATAATACTGCCGCCCATGGACAACCACGCTATAGTCAGCATATTGGTTGTTTTGACGGCTTTATACGCCGCTTAAGCAGGATTTTAAGGGCCTTCGATATCACTCAGCGAAACACAGTAGAGGTACCGTTTCAAGTACATATTTCTGGCTGAGTATTTTGTGAGCCCGTGGTATCACTACGGACGAGCCGGTCGTTTATAGTTTAAATTATATGTATGTTTGCCTAAGATTTCCATACGAATGTTTGACTATTTCTCTATTTATATTAGCATGAACCAAAGCCATGGCTTGGATGGTTTTGTAAATTGGAATTATTGTAGTGTAGCCAATGTATTTCCGATGGGGAAGAAAGGTTTTCGAGTGGCCACCGCGTACCAGAAAACGAAGAGTGGGACGTCCCGATCCGCGATGGAAAGAAGATCTTATAGAGATCGCCGGCAACCGCTGGATCCGGATCGCTCAAGCGAAGTGGTTGCGGCGTCGGTGGGGAAGGCCTATGTCCAGCAGTGCATTTAATATGATGATGTTAGTGTAGCCAGTAGAAGTAATAATTTAGAATCATACAATGCCGTTAACTTACAACAAAAGTTAAAATCTACTCAGTTATAAACTAGTCACGCTTGAATGGACCTCGGCTAACAGGCGTGCGTAAGCGCAGACTCTATATGAATATTCAAAATAAGAAATTGACATAGACAAAAGACTTACTCCTTGTCAAATGTCATTCATGTCTTTTATACATTTGTAAAAAAAGCTAATATTTTATTCAATAAGTTATAAAAGTAGGTATTTCCTCTAGTTTTAAATTCCTACTCTATGACGTATGATTGAAGTGACGTATAAAACTGAGCAGACATTGATGTTAGTTTAGCTTGACTTCTTAGTTATAACTTCACTTGTCATTGTTCCTTTCTAAAAGAGTTTATAATTTATGTAATATAATAAGTGAATCATTATAAAGTATATATGCGTACATTCCTTAAAGGCCGGCAACGCGCCTGCGTCTCTGTAAGGGCAGGGGTGCCCATGGGCGGAGGACCGCTTGCCCTAGGTAAGCCTCCTGCTTGTTTGACACCGATTGTATAAAAAAGTTAAATAAACAGCTTTAAATTATTCCATTTAATTTTTATTTCACATCAACTAGTGGCCTTTAGTATGAAATAATTGTTACTACGCACCAAGATCCAAAGAGGCTGAATTTATACCTGTAAATAAAAACAAAACATAAATATTTCATTGAAAAATAGTTAACTTTTGAAAGTATATATTACACTAAACAGAAATTGTAGTAGTATTATAACGATAAATTTTTTAAGGGTTTAGACGGCTTTTAATTTAGTTTTTTACAGAAATTTCTCCGTTGTATCACCTCGAAGTTTGTCGTTCCACAACTAAGCGTTTTTAAAAGCATTTTGTACTGTGCACCATCACTATAATACAATAAAAAAAGAGCTTACCTTTCCTTGAAAGGCCGGCAACGCACCCGTGTCTCTGCAAGGGCTGCGCGTATCTTATGCGAGTCTCATGTTCGTTTATCATCGTTTTTATTAAAATAAATAAAACACCAAAACCAAATGTTTACCTGCAGACTCACAGTTCAATTTAGTTCCGACAATTATGTTTATAAAATGTAACGGTTAATTTGAGAAATGTTAAACCGCTTGTCTGGGAAGTGTAGATATGTTAGCAGCTTGATGGATCAAAGCAATCCCATAGTGGATGTTCGATTCTCGTAGGAATTGGCAACATGATTGATGTACCATTAAATGCAAAAAGAAATTGAGCAAAGCAATCATTGTACAATACACGCATTGTTTGAATTGCGTGTGCCTGATTGTTTCCGCTTCTAGATCCATTTCCTTTCCAAGTCAAAAAGAATTACCGTTTTAAATATCATATATTAACACTATAAGTGTTATATATAATTATTTTAATGAATTTCAATGTAATTTTTAGTTTTTCGTTATATTTGCAGTAGATTTTGGGTTCTGAAGCTTAAATGGAACCTTAGGTACCGGAAGCGTGCTCAAATATCGTAACGTAAACATATTGTATTTTACAGTCTGTTTGAGAGTAAAGTAAAGATTTAATTTTGGCTATGTTCAATGTTTGTTTCTCGTTTTAACAACAGAAATATATCGGCGAGAAAAAGACAGTATACGTTAAAAGTGCCAATGGAATTTGGCTATGAATTAAACAGTTCACTTGCAAATAAAAACGTCATCTTATCGAGAGTGCGGTGTTGTGCTTCGCAAAGCATGAAAACATGCGATACAATCTTATGCTGTAGAACAATGTCTATTAAAAATTAATTTTGTTTGTCGGTTACAATACAAAAATAAAAGACTCATTTAATATTTTTCAGGTATTGATGATCGGTTTGAAAATAAATTCACCCGTGGGACAGCCATGCTGAAGCATATGCTGACGCATTAATTGGGTCGGCATATGCACTAAATGGGTCCGAAATGACACCATGGTCTCACAGAATACTCAGCGTGAAATGGTAGGTGCACTTGCAACGGTACATCTACTGTGTTTTGCTGAGTGAGTGAGGATAACGGAGGCACTTAAAAAAGCCGCTTGAACGGCGTAAAAAGCCGGCAACACCACCAATGCGCGGACTGTGGCGCGGTTGTCCATGGATGGAAGTGTTCTCTCGCCACATGGAAGACCCGCCTGCTCCGTTGTCCGGTATACCATAAAAAATATGTTTACAATTTATTTTATATAATTTAAAAAAGAAAATACTAAAGAAAAGGCCTCACAGTCTACTTTTGCAGTCTTATTTTGGCTACTTGCAGCATACTGATACAATTGTGATGCCGACTTTTTACGTTGCTTCAGTAATATAATTTGTGAAGATTCGGTAACTTCATTCAACGAAACACAATCGTAAAACAACAGATGAGCCGGCCTTATTAGTATTGCAAGACAGTGTCTTAAGACATTCGCCCGACTACTGTCAAGCTCAACCCAAGACCGAATAATTTAACAAATTAGGTTTCTATA
>DWCF01000626.1:0-41629 GCA_018230265.1 Delias oraia | reverse complement strand
TAATCATGCTATTGAATTGTAACTTATATGACACGGTTGTCGGTTTACCATGACAGTGCCATCTATTGATTACTTACCAATCCAGTCGAACGAAAGTATCGACATCTGTTAGAATCTTTTGGAGTTAACAGATAATGGTAACTGTCAATGAATTATAGACAAATAATTTGCAATAAAATAAAATTGCGAAGATAAATAAAGATCTAAGCTATCCTATCTCTCAAGTTGGACCAAAGTGCATATTGCGTCCAAATTTGAACGAAATCTGTTAAGCGGTTTAAGAGTCCATTGAGGACAAACATTGTGACACGAGATTAATATATACTATTAAGATTTACAAAACAAATTAAGTCGCTTCTAATATGCTAAGCTCACAGATAGAAAAACACAAATTATTCCGAGCTGCCTTCTTTTCCATCAGTGGAAACTGTTTTACTTTTAATTGCGTAACCATCAATAACAATTATACTGAACAGAAAACCAATATCAGAATATATTTTGAGTCTTTATTATTATTGCGTAGTACATTTCGAACAGTTTTCGAAATGAACTTTCGAAATTGTTCTCATTATTAGGAGTACGCATACTAGATAAATTAAAGTATATCATAGACATGTGCCTGATTTCCTGCAACATAATACAGCGCTCGGAGCGTCTCGTGACAATTGATATAACAAACGAGATACGGCTCGTGGCTTAATTGAGCCTTAATTGGTTTTAATCAAATGCGTTCTATATTTAAACGAACCATTAACGATATAAAGCACTTATGGCTAATAAATACAATTATTTTGACTAATCAACGAGTAGGTCTAGACTGCAGATTAGTTGGTACAAGCAAAGTTTCCGACAAGTACCATCCGCCTTTTGTTAATTACGATTGGTTTAACCTTTACTAACAAGATAATACGTGAAAAATTGTGTTTTTTTTGTTATCAGCAATGTTGTAAATATTTAATCATATTTAATATTAAACAACTGAGTTTGGGAAATTTGTAAAAGTACAGACACTAGGAAACACTTTGTCAGACACTAGAATGCTGTATGATTTGAGGCTCCGTGCAATACTTACTCAAGACCAAAACCAAGACACATTGGTAATGCCGCAGACGAAAGTTAAGATAAAAACAGCTATATATATCTCTATAAATTGGTAACACTAAATTTCTCCATGCCAAGACGAGGGACTTGATTCGATTTGTACCACGTTTATTGGATGATTGCGCGAAAACGCCAAGTGTGTCCCCTCGCGACGGCGAACAGCCTCCAATAATTGCAATATTAACCTTTCAACGCCTTATCCCTTTGATATGTACTTACTGTATATGAACTCTCACGCGCGGGACTATATATATAGCATCACATGTATATTATGCACAACACAATGTAGTATGTAATTTGTTTCAGGCTTCTAAGTGTGACAAGTCTAGCGAAAAAGAATTTAGTTTTTTTATTTCTAATTACTTGGGAGCTAATGTAAGAGATAACAAAAGTTTTAGTGTACCTACCACTCCCTGTCCAAGAGCTTGATAAAATGGGTACGTTGTTAAGTTTAATCTGTTAAACAAGTAGCGTATAGTATATTTATTACATATCTAACAAAGCCGTACAACATCGTACAAAAAATCAGTAATCAAAATCATAAGGGATTGAAATTTATTGACACCTAACTGGGAGTACGTTAAATAGATACTTCTAGCTCCGTCTTTATAGTATAGCGGACAACGGAGCAGGCGTGTCTCCTATTATGTAAGAGAACCCCGCCGCCCATGAACAACCGTGCCAAAGTCCGCGCATTGGCTGTGTTGCCGGCTTTTTACGCCGCTTAAACGGCACTTTTTAAAGCCAACGATATCCTTACTCACTCCGCGAAATACAGTTCAAGTACCATTTCACGCTATTCTGTGAGCCCATGTCATCACTTCGAATGAGTCGGTCCAATTTGTGCGTCAGCATATTTCTTCAGCATGGCTCTCCCACGGGTTATATTATCTTGCACTTGTCGAGTGAGCGCCTCAACGTCATCTATCTATCTGTTCGTTTGTTTCCTATTGTAAAACTTCGATTGTCCTTCGCGTATTATATGATTAATATTGCTAGAGGTGCACCGTACAAACTGGGTAGTTGTTTTGAAATCAAAACAAAGAACTATGAATCAGTCGTGTCAGAGTATTATAAGCGATGTCTGTTAAATGACGCATTTACAACCGCTCTCGTTATAAAGATAACAGTGCGAGTAATTAGTAGTCGCTGTCTGTCTCGGTTAACTTTTTATTCAATTTAATAGAATGCGGTAAACGGACAATCTTCGTAGGAGGTCCAGTTACCATAACAGCAGAGCTATGGTATTACTTTTTTCTATTATAAAATTATTTTCTTCCCCCGTGGGAGAGTCATGCTCAAGCATATGCGGACGCACTAATTGGGCCGGCTCTCCCGAAGTGATACCACAGGCTAACAGAATACTCAATGTGAAACGATACTTGTAGTGTGTTTCGCTGAGTGAGTGAGGATATCGGAGGCCCTTAAAAAGTGCCGCTTGAGTGGAGTAAAAAGCTGGCAAAACAAGCAATGCGCGGACTGTGGTGCGGTTGTCCATGGTTATCATTTCGGTGACCCACCTGCTCCGTTGTCCGCTATACTATAATAAAATATTTTATGGAGGACCACGCTACATTTGGCATTTGGCGAAATGAGAAACGTAGAGAACAGTTTGAAGTTTACATTTAGCAATTTTAATATGACCCAATGTGAAAAAGACGCCTCGACAATTATTAAACCAGCTAGCCAAGTCGGGAGCTGTGCGTTTCATTTATAGTGACATTTGTACATCTCTCCCGCAAAGATTAGAAATACAACAACGCAATTAGAATGAACACTTGTCGCAACTTGGTATAAGGAAACGAGCTAATTTTGTTGCTTTAATTATTGCACGTATGTGGTTTATAAACTTTAATTATATTACAAACAAAGTCAAATGTCTGCATATCACATTTATAAGTAACACGACTCATTAAATCTTTCCTACAGTATGGTTTCTTTTTATGGTATAGCGAACTACTAAGCAGATGGGTCTCCTATATAGTAAGAGAACACCGCCGTTCATCGACAACCACGTCACTTCACGGTTTCGTACGCAACCTAAGCGGCATTTTAAAGGGTCTCTACTGGCTCAGCGAAGCACCGTTTCAACTACAACCACCATTTGACTATGAGTATTCAAAATATAGAATAATATAGTATTTACAAGTAATTTTGTATTGAAGTTAGAAGCTTTCTAGTAATTGCTGCCTAGGAAACATAAAATATAGATTGAATAATATTAAACAGTTATGTATATATGACTGAGTCGTATATGCGTTGCTTCGTGTGTTAGATGAGTAACCGGACGCGAGGAGACCGGTCACGCATGTCGATGGCCATACACTGATTGCAATGCAACGCGCCGGCTATGGTAAAAATACCATTTATTTGAATACCACTTGAATAATTTCTGGTTAATATTCGAAACAATACATTGAGATATTTGCCGTCTACAGGATATCACGTAGCTGATGTTTCGAGAATCGTTAAAACGACCACGCCAGGTTCGTTGACATAAACAATGACAGCCTGTTGAGCTGTCGAAGGCCACGGTGACGGTGCCTTGTTGACTGTGATACTAAAATCACCGACTTCAGAGCTAGAGAATTAATCGTGTGTCCTCTGTTGGACCTGTGTCTATAAACTTTAGCTAACTGATGTAAAATACCACACTACAATTCATGACGTTTTGAAGTCCAAAAGACGACTAGCATGGCTTTATAACGCCATAAACAGAGCGTGGTGGCCGTAAAGCGAATGTCAACAAAGGGTCATGCGTGTTTACCCCTCGGCCGTTCAAAGCAGAGGAAGTAACCTGGGCCGCTTTTAGCACCTTCTTATTTATAGAAGCAACAGTCCCGTCGATTTGCAGAGCATAACTGGTATACACCACGCTACATTCATTTCTTTCCAATGTTCCTATTTCATATTTTGATAATAAATGATTAAACCATAAGATACCAATCCTAATCCATTTGACCTAAAAAAAATCTAATAAATTTAGACTTAAAATTAATAGCATTATAGAAAAAACAAAAAATAAAACTAAAATAAATCAATTTAAATCTAACTCTGCTCTTATGTATCTGTCTCTATAAAAAATTACAACAGTCCTACATCTCCTATGCCCTTGTTATACAGAAACACTCATTGCATTGCGAATAAACATTTCTACATTAATATTTAAGAACGTATAAAAACACGCGATAAAAAGTTAAATTGAATAAAAATACATTATACAACTATCCAGTTACGACATTTCCAACTTATCACTGTAATAATGTAGGTATCTAATCCGAGACTAAATGATAAAGTATGAATGGCAGTCATTAGTGTCGACTGTCGATCATTAGGGCCCTGACGTAAATCATAACAGCAATTCCTTTGTCCGCGCAAATTTTATTCTTACGTCGAAACGCTTTCCCCAAATGTGAGTCATGATAGCATGTAACAACAGACAAAGGAAAATAATTTTCAGCGCTAGAACGAAAACTAGTCACTTATTGAAAAATATATATAAGCTTTTCATTTTGTTTCGAAGAATTGCATCAAACCAATGTATGTATGAGAAATATACACCTGCCCGTGAATAAAAGTGTTTTGGGGATATTAACACTTTGATACAATAAATACTGTAGTACTATTGTAGTACCTAATCGTTGTCGAATTTCCGGCAATGTTCCAAAACGATTAATGAATCACGAGAACCAGAAACGGACTCTTTCGAATCGCGGTGAAGTTGTTAAGCAACTGTCAACGGAGATGATAGGAACAAGTAGTCATGACGCATGTTAAATACTTGAAACATAACACCTAGTCGGACAAGCAAACTCTGTTTGCAAGTGCATCGACATTGCAAGGCCAATGTTACCCACAAGGTTATAATAGCTTTC
The DNA here is from genome assembly GCA_018230265.1 of Delias oraia. NCBI lineage: Eukaryota > Metazoa > Arthropoda > Insecta > Lepidoptera > Pieridae > Delias > Delias oraia. Next base: position 36,653 of record DWCF01000626.1, on the reverse strand, counting down.
GGTTATTTTTATTTTATAGCTATTGTAGACGCGTGTTTTATTACGTGGTCAGAATGATTCTTTACGTTTTGAAATGTGACAAAGAGGTCGAAAAAAGGTCTCTAAATCTATTCATAAATAAAGGGTTTAGTTTATTTTTATATACTTTCTCGCATCTTCACTTTTATCCTTAAAATTTAAATAATTCTAAAACAGTTCCAGCATTGCATTCATTTCATTGAAGTACTCAATTGCGTTGTTTAAAGATATTATTATTTATGTATGTACCTAAATATTAGGTAGGCGTTTTTATATATATCTTAATTAATATATATTTAAAACAAAATTACATTTATGTTTTTAACAATTATAACAATGTAACGAATTAATTTATCGGATATATCGGATATGTTTTAATTAAGAGTTCAATGTATATAAGAAACAGATTATCCAAGAAATTTGATGAGTTAATAGAATATTTTGCAACGTCACCTATATGTACAAGAACTACATTGAACTCTATATAGCAAAGCACATTGGTCATCATTTTCGCCAAAATTATTGGCGCGCGGGATTTAAAACGTCATAACATATTTTAAAAGATGAACAATCATTTGACACTAACAATTTTGGTTTGGCATAGAGTCCAGAAAGAACAGAAATGTCAATATTGTCTCTGGTACTTGTGTTCCATTATTTAAACTTACGCACAATCCATCATTGAACACAAAACCGGGCCTCACCTGAAAATAAAGAGAATAAAATTAATACAGAGAATTAAACATAATATCATAATATAATAGGGGGAGGCCTATGTCGTGGACGTCTTAGTGCTGAATTGATATAAATGATGATGATGATGAAAATTAATACAAGAATATATTAGGTACTTAAATTATGGCTTAGACACATTCTAGGAAAAAATAACCAGTTTATGATGTATTATTATTTATATTGATGACAAGGAAAATACCGTACATTTATAATAAGATAAATATAAATTATAGAACCGTGTTCCTTCATAACTCAGTGACCTCAATTATTTACAACATAAACCAACAAATATTCTCAAAACCGATGAAAAATGAAGTTAAATAAATTAATAGTTTAGTAACTAAAAAAACACCTAAAGACGCATCAGCTTGTAATAAAACACTATTTAGACTACTGTTTGACCGCACAGATGACTAAGTCCCTACAATATAGAAATTGCATAAAATTAATATAATATTGTCAACCCTTTATAGCCTTCTACTGTTACACGTTCCCATATAAATATCACTGTAGACGTATAAAGCTAAGATACCAAGTTTACAATAGTTGAATGCAGTCACCTAGTAGACACAACCGGTCTTCAATGAAAGCGATAACTTCCTAAGAAAGTAAAACTGATGGCCGTGGCCGGAACGTAACCTAGCAATTAATTTGACCAGAACAAAGCAGATCATTTATACAATCGAGAACCGCTGAATAGAAACGAAATGCTACAAATCAATCAAATTGATATTTTTAATACCGACACACCGACAAACATACTGATTCATATAGCCTATCTTTTGTTGCCATCCATCTTTATGTCAATTTGGCCGGTTTAAGTTTACACCGATACATACACATTAACATATATATATCCAGTTACCGGTTTCAGATAACGCTGATTTTCATTAATATCAAACAAATAATGACGTCAGTTCCTAACTTAAAAATAACAAATACGAACAAAGCGTCTTAGAAGGCGCTGTAAAGAGTATGGCAAATCTTTCAACGAAATAATAGGCTTCGTGAATAAAGACTTATTTTTATGATTTATCAAAATTTAGTTATTCGTTTATGTCCACGAAGAATAAAAGAGTAGTAAGTAATACGTGGACTAATAAAAATACTTGATATTTCTATAATTAATTACAAGACGCCCCAAACTATATGACAAAAGGGATCGTGTGTTTGTAAATTCTGTATAACTAGTGGCACGAAGAATAGACGTAGCGACGTTAAGACTGTATTGAATATTCAATATATTGCTTGCTGTACGAGCCATTACGACACTGCTAGACGGGTGTCACGACCTCAGAGCATACGACGTGCAATACAAGCGAGCGAACACTAATTAAATATGATGAGGTTTGCTTGCATGTAAAAAACATTGCAGTTCATTATCTAACAACGATGACAAAGTTATCTCTGAACGACGAACGCTTGTAACATTTTAGTGAGTAGTGTACGTAATTTTAGTACGCAGATAACAGTATCTTTGGAACAATAAAGGGAATTATTTTACTTTGTAATCTGTGAACAAAAATATTTACGTATTAAAATTCTTAATTTATTTATAACAATTATTGAGGGTATACACGTTCCATACAATATGTTATAATAAAGATTGTGACAATGTCTTTGCTTTTGATTCTCTTGCGGACAACAGTTTTATGCCGCTTAAGCGATATCCTCACTCACTCACCGTTTACCGTGAGAATACTATGATTGAGATTTTGTATATTATTAGGTGTTTACATATGGTTAGGGCTACATTTCAACTCTTATTTTACATGTAAACAAGGACTTTTTTACTTATCTTTATCACTACGAATTAAAAAAGGTTTATCCTAAACCAATTTTATGATACCTACACAAGGTAATTGATTTTACCAAGACGCGAAAATGTTTTCTATGTATCGTAGTAGTAGTTATCAATTCATTAAATGTTTTTCTATAAATATATTTGTTCCTGTTTTGATATCTATGTAAGCTATTAGATTCTAGCAAGATGGAGACAGGGGAACAGCTAGGCTCTAAGTTTTAAATAGCTGTTTAGTGACGGTTGAAGTCGAACTCTGCGCTCGATCAACGAAGCAATCGCGGCCACTTGTGCTAATGAACACTTCAATTGAATTGGGGACATTAATTCAGCCAGCGTATCTGCTGTTTACATTGATCATATATAGAATAACAAGTAGCTATACAATACTATTGTATATAATACCTGTGCTGAGCACATGATTAACAGAGCTACTAGTGCTAACACGCTTAACCACATTGTTCAAGCGAAAGAGTGCTGGCGAACTAAAGAATGTACAAGAACTCGTAAAATATAAATTGTGCAGTAATTGTGACAATGACTTTCACGATCCCTTGTCAGCGCTTTCAATTATAATTTCCGTTCCGAATAAATTTTCTTTAACCTCAAATGACTCACAATCTTGCGATGTTTTATTACCTATCTATTAATATCTGTTATTTTAACGTCAAACCAGAAAACAATAATAGCTTACACAAAAATCCACACGTTTTGCGAATGTTGGGTCCAGAAATTTTATCAATATATATATATATAGCTGAATATATATATTTTGAATAGAAAACGAATTCTTTGTCAGAATAAATTGCGTAAACAAAATAAAATATCGAACCGAACAAGATACACAAAGAACATTAATTTTAACATTAAGATTATTAATAGAGTACACATTCGAATATCAATGGCGTATAATATTTCAACAACAGGCCCGCTGTGCTGTGATCAATATGACATTGTGAAAACCACGCGGCGATCCTATGAAACCAATCAAATAAAATATCTCTACACCTTTTCCTCTCTGTCTTGGACCCAGATCTATTATGCATACACGAAATGGTCATAGGAACTATCAAACCATTATTTATCTCTATTTAACATTGAGTTTACTATTCATTAAAGGTTGTATTACTTATGAAAATAATAAGAAAACGGTTATAGTAAAAAATTATGTATAAAAGTTCAAGAATTGGATTGATATATAAAGTTTTTTCATGTCATACTTTAGTGGTATCAGGAATGAAACGATAGATTGACGACATTATATTTACGGATCTACGGTACAGTTAAGGCGTGATGCACGCGAGGGCGACTCTTGCGCACCGGTGTTGCAATCACATTGTATTGTCACGCGAGTAGCATCCACATATGTATGCATATCGTCTGTTAGTGAGAAAAATTAATAGAATAATTGATAATTGATACTTGAGCATATGACGCCGATACACAATGGAATTTGTTTATACTTTAAACCTAACTCGCTACTAATTTGATGACTATTTCAGCAACAAAAACGAGTCATAAATGAAACATCGTCAGAATTTTCTTATTCACACCCATTATTTGGCAATAGTTAGGCATTACGTCGGTGTCTTCGCAACGTGAACGGCTCTCATTAGCTAACGAATTATTCTAACAAAAGTAATTGCATTGCGATTTTTAAGATTTCATTGCGTCCATCCCGGAAATTGTAATTCGAAGGTCGACGAGGCGGCCTTGCCGCCGGCTGTGCCACTTTCACTGGTCCCACGTGTTTGCGCGTTTGGTAAGAGCTCTGCAGTGAGTCGTACTTTTAAACAATAACTTATCTATCGTAGACGCATGCAAAGATCACGAGTATCTTTGCAGTTTCTTTTGTCCGAAATAACAAGAGACAGCCGCGCGCTATATAAAACATTAAAACAAACTAGATATTAAACTAAACTGTAAAACGGTACTTGTACTGCGTTTCGCAGAGTGAGTGAGGATATCGGAAGCCTTTAAGAATGCCGCTCAAATGGCATAAAAAAGCCAGCAACACAGCAAGCGCGGACTGTGACGGCGGTATTCTCTTACCATGTAAGAGACCCACCTGATCCGTTGTCCGCCATAGAATAAAACATACATAATTATATCTTCACTTTATCGAATACTCATTGGTGAAATTCTTTTGTCTCAGTGTGCGTGATGCACACTGAGACAAAAGGCGCAACTTTTTTGGGTTTTACACCATGACAGTCGATTGTTTGTGTGTTTGAGAGTCTTGGTTTCGCCTCATGATCACGGATAAGAGTTTATATAGTTTCGTTTCGTAACGTCGCTCAACAAAATCATTAAATGCATGATATAACCACCAAAACCAACTTCTTAATAGCCGCACTTTACTATAATCATAGCATGCCTCCCACACAGCGACATAAGCCTTCTATATATGAAGGCACAGTCGCAATGTAAAAATAAAAACTAATATTAAACACGCATTTATTTGCGAGGCATTCTAATGTAGGTAAACATAGAACACTTTTACATAATACATCTTACCTAAACGTACCTAAAAGTACATATTTTAATTTGAACTGCGCTAACGCTAGAATTAGATTATATTTATTGTATGTTAAACGATATCAGAAAGATTTACAATACCCATCATCTGACCAAATCTATGTATGTCAATTGTTAATCACACACGACGGCTAGATTTGGACGAGTGCTATGTAGCGAGGGAAACCGTAGGCAGCGGGGATATTCGTCGCGTTGCAAGTATTGCATTGAGGTAACGCGTTGTGCAACATTGTTTTCACAACTTCAGTGAAATACTGGATTAGCAACGTTGACCAGAGCGCGGACGTGCCCACGCTTTATTTACTCCGTACCCACCGCGGCATCGAATTGTCGGACCTTCAGACTCGTACATAGTTGCATAGCCAACGAAACTGTAACGGTTCGTACACTTCACAAGACAATGAACTGCAAATACATCTATTATTTGATTCACTACATTCGTGTTTTTTGCATATGCTTGTAGGTTTTCTTAGATCAAATATTTTAGTGAGAAACTTCTAATTCAATGAGGTAAGAGTATAAATCGCGTTACTCCTAGAATTTAATGGTTGACAAATCCCTAATGCATTCTCTGATAATTTTGCTTTACGTGTAATTTTGTTACCTGGATTTTATATCCATACCATATTTTTTCCCAGCGGCTATAATGATAGACGGTTGAGATCAATGTCAAATCTATCGTAACAACTACAATAACTAAAACACACCTAACCAATTATTAGACTTGGGTACTATGAAAGAGTACCTATCCCTAAAAAGCCGGCAACGCACCCGTGTCCCTGCAAGTGGTGGAGGCGTACATGGGCCGAAGACCGCTTAACGTAGGTGAACCTCCTGCTCGTTTGCTATTGTTGTCATAAAGAAACCTATAATATTGCTGACAGTTAAAGAACGGGTATTTTAATAACAATTGATTAATATAATTCTCTAATAAACTGTTAATATTAACAGTATGGCATATTGGTGTGGCATTGTCAAAATACATTTAAATTTAGTATCAGTTGCCACTCCCCCGTGACGAAATGTTAAATTTATACCAATTCGTACACTAGAAATCGATTAAAGGCGAAATTCTTACACATAATATGCTACACTTGATTTCAATTGTTTTTAAATTTGTGCGCTTACAAAAAGTCTGTAAATATACGCAGGCAAAATAAAAAACTCGCCGTGTGCTGAGGTAAAGACATGAATTTGTATTTTTCCGCTCCATTTAATATTAAATATATCTACAAATACTAGTGATTGAGAATATTACCACTGATTTCGTCGGACATATTTGAAAAATAACCGAAACCGACGATTGCAATCACTAGAAAGGCATATAAAATCAGCAAAGCGTAAGGGTTATGGACACTCCCGAGTTATTTTCGTAATAATAGCGTGGACTGTGAACTGTAGATGGATGTGTTACGTTGTGGTCGTCAAGCAAGTTGAGCGGCTTGACCTTCGAACGAGGCGAATGGGCCCATCAGCGAACGCTTCGACTATTTCATATACACATATTCCATTTAATTTCTCACTCATTATACCTAAGCTCACACAAATATGGCAATAACAGTTACCTATTTAATATCTATACTAACTAACTAACAGTTTCTTCACTTTAATAAATTCCAGATCGATATCGCTAGTTTATTTCGAAATACAATTTGGATATAATTTACGCAGTATTTATACTAGTTGCTTCTTTTTAATCAACGATTTATTAGTTTTAAACATAGCCAGAATATTTTTTATATAACCGATATTATCACCTCTAGTATTATTTATTTAATTGTTCGACTAAGAAATTTAGCGTGCGCAAGAAACATCTTTCGTTATTCAATTAGGTGCATATTATATAGTCAGCCTAGAATAGTGCTGCTGTGGCATTAGGTAATACCAACGTGCAACATGTACTAAGATTGTAATAAGTGTTTTACGTCAATACTGTTACACAACATGTATTTATTACATAGAGGGAAACAAATATGACAGTTGTTTCATAATGCAGGAACTCTGTCGGCTTTACGGAAGGAGGAGCACGCAGCTGGAATTTGAGAGACCAAAATCCTCACGAACACCTAAATCTTTTATGTTTAATAAATGATCTTACTAAATCAATGATAATAAAATGTGGGAGATTCTTGATATAATTGCCCTATTTCTTTTACATCCTGTTGACTCAAGAATTGTAGCTAAACGTATTCAATTGTTCAATTACATGTTATATTTTGTCCTTTGTTGGGGTGCGGAATAGGGATGCCACTTAATACGAAATAGCTAGTACAGATGATAAGTTATTTGCACAGCTCGAAGTGTATTTTAATTACCCGTGCGCAATTTCAAGCCGTATATTTTAGTACTTTACTTTGAAGTGATAACCCTATTTCAAAGTGTGGGAGACATTATGCGAACATTCGTTCTCAGAGATCGCTAATTACTTTGTCTCCAAGGCAACAGATGTGCCACATCCGCTCTAATATTTTTCAGGGCAAATTGGCACAAGTAAAACGCTTTTTCATATCGTGTAAAGGATCCATTCATGTCAATTAATAACGTAGTTCATTTAAGACTAATTTCATACATGTAAAATAATCGTTTTCTCCTTCGTAGTAATTATTATTAGAAAAATATTCTTAAAAAGTGTATTCTAATAATATGCCCATGAGCATGGCCAACGACAGCTTGGTATAATGCGGCGTGACATTTTTTGTTTTGTGTTTTAAATCAAATTATTTACGGCAATTGTGCCGAGGTTGTTATTTTGTAATGTTTTGACGTTATAAGACTTAAACATTGAAATACAACAGACGTATTTAAATTACCCTTTGTTGGGAGGTTTCCAGTTCTCCACCTACGCTCAAGAACAGAGCCACGCTCACATTGACAATCAGATTCACTTTCGAATGCCGTTTGAGGTTTTATATGACGTATGCTTTTGTTGCCGCTACATATAGTCGAATTTTGTGTTCGTCTAATATTGATAGAATATAAAACAGGATTTTCTAATAATTATTTTTACAAGCAAAAGTACACGGAAAAATAAGATTGCAAACTGTGCAACATGTGCTCGGCGTCTGTAGTTCTAAAAGTTGAAAACCGAACGTAACTTATGCGCGATATTTAGATCCAACTCGTAAGATATAATAAAACTACCAACGAAAAATATCATATTTTTGTGAATATATACAAGAAAAGTCGGGTTTCACAATCTGTATATTATATAGTTGCAGGCTTTAGAATATTAAAATATATTAATTTCCGTGGTGACACTATCACATGTCTAATAATGCTGATAAAAAATAGCAAAAAAACCACCGAAATAACAACATTTTCGTCTTTCCAGGTGTCTAGTAATAAAGACCCGCATAGAATTCATGTAAATAACTCGACAGGTTGAACAAACTGAATTAAGTATCGAGGAAACAGTATCAGTCGCGGGTCACCGAGATAACTTCTGAACTTTCGTACTAGTTTCGGATAAGTTATCGAATTGCGTCATATTTATATTTTTATCTACCCTGTCGATTAAATTCAATTTCTTTCAGGATATCCTATTCCACTTACCGACTGTAATTACTTCTACTGTAGACCGACAAGGAAAAGTATGAATATTTTATGTTCAGCTCAATGATTACAACAAACAAGCAATGCGTTAAGTTTATTCTAAGACCTTCATTAGAAAAGTTACATGAAAAAGTACGTTAGGCGCTGACGCGTGACTCAGATCACCCCACTTGTCATGATGATGAACTGAACCCAACGAGCAATAGGGCACAAGACCACGGTGAATACTTCTGTGTCAATTAAGTGACCAGACAGTATTAATTAGAATAATAATAAACGTTCAGCAGTAATTATATATCTAATAGGAATGCATAACAAGAAATACCCCTAACTTTACGCCCATTTATTATTCAACATCGTTGAACACGAATTCTTTTCTTCTTGTTCCCTCATACTGATAATTATATAAATAAAATTTTATAAATAAATTCAAATTATTTAAATTTAAAAACGGAAAAAATAAAATGTAATATACAAAACTTCATATTTTATAAAAGTTATTAATTAAAAGTACCGAAAAAATCAAAACAATTAACATAATTGCACATTCAAACGAACGCAACAAAATGCGATAAACCGTTCCAAAACTTGTGTCTCAAATTTTTTAGAATCAATTTAAATATTTTATATATTATGCACTTACATAAAAAACAAATTAAGTATCGTCAATTTTATACGCACATATTAAAAAAAAATCACTAAATGTCACGTTGATAATAACATCTTTGCATCTGTATTGAAGGTGTTGGTTTTACTTTATATTCTTATTATTTTTTATGGTAGAACGGAGGCGGATCTCCTATATGGTAAGAGATCACCTCCGCGCCACAATCCGCGCTTTAATTGTGTTTTTTACGGCTTTTTACGCTACTTAAGCGATATAATTTTAACAACAATGGGGTATATAAGTAAAGAGTAAAATGCTATAAAATTGTTAAAAACGGCTCATGTTTAAATGAATATGGCATGTTGGCTGCAACGTTTCATATTACCTATGGTTTACAAACTTCAGCTGTCAAAAGGAGTCTTGTCTTCTGACATCGAGACCGGATGCCGAGAATGTAATTCATAGATAATATCGTCTAAGAGTCGAGCACAGCTATCGCAACTGGTCTACGAGAACGAAACCACTGGCCCCAGCTAGTAGGCTCACGTGCATGCTTTACTGCATTTCACGGGCCCTTGAGTTCGTAGGAACAGATCCACTCGAGCGCAACCAAGCACGATGCATGCGATTTGATAATATTGCGCTATCGATCTATAATAGTATACGCAATAGTGCGTGATCGTTTTGAAGCCTAATGAAACTCCATTGAAAAGGTGGAAACTTATTACATACATATTACACATACACTTTATACACAAAATAATTCACTTATTTTTTCCAATGGTTATACAAGCTCAATATCTTTAAGGATCCCCTTTTTTATTCGTAAGAAAACACCGCCGCCCATGAACAACCGTGCCACAGTCCGCGCATGGTTGTGTTGCCGGGTTTTGGGCCGCTTAAGCGATACTTTTAAGGGCCTTCGATATCCTGACTGACTCTGCCAAACACAGTAAAAGTAACGTTTCGCGCTAAGTATTCTGAGCCGTGGTATCACTTCGGACGAGCCGGCGCAATTAGTACGTCCCCATGACTCTCCCACGGCCACGGCAGTATTAAGACACTTGCCCAGCTACTTTCAAGCCCTTCCAGAGGCCAAATAAATTATAAATAATAATTGTCCGGACTAGAATTCGAATCCGATACCTCTCGCTTCACGTTACACCCTAAAAACCATTTAGCTAAGAGGCTTTGATCGATGGTATTCATATTGTCTGAGAAAGGAGGGTATTAAAATCTACATAAGTATGTATCATATAATATGGTTAATGAGCAGGTTATTATTTCAAATCACTCTTCTTACCAGAACTTCAACTTGTAGTTGAAGTAGTCTAGATATTTTATTTATTGTTTTCAGTCACTTTTGCTTTATGAAAAAGATAAGTGCCCGACCGATTTCTGGTTTAATAATTTGTATTTCTAATACATTACAGTGATACGTATTACGCGTATCCAGTTGCGTTGTTGCTTAGATAACCTCCAGAATAATAACGTGTAATATAAGATTACGTACATCAACATTCTAATATAACGTTACACAACCTTAACAAGCAAGTGGGAATTTCGTTAGGTACGTATAATTGGGCCAAAGATTATGTACAGAAACAAGAGAAAAGATTTGTCTAATTGAGGGTAATATAATGAGTAAATACATAGCAAATGGCGTTAATCAAATTTTTTTTATATCAAACTTGTATGTCAGCGTGACTGGAAAGTCCCACGCAGTCACGTGCACAAATTCACTTTTCGCGTAAGGTTTTAAAAACAATAATTTGAGTGAGGACTGAGAGAATATGTTTAGCTAGGAAAACAGTCATGGATTGCGAAGTAGGAAGTACAAAGAAGACCTTGTGAAGTTCAACGGCTTTAAGTACATACACAAATGACTCAAAACTCAACCTAATTAATTTTACACGCACTTCCCAAGCATTTTAATGAAAAATGTTACCTTAGCAACATAGACATAGAAAGCATATGAACAAAAACAATGGGGCGATACAAAAGTAAAAAAGAATTCCACGGTTATCGAATTTTAGCGACCGGAAATCTGCTACCGTTCATTAAACCGGGAAATTTGTACAGCCTTAAAAGTTCATTGACTGAAAGATCCCTGTATGACGACATCATGCCTTCCGTCACTCGAGAGAAACCTGACCTTTGATCTATGTTCCTTTGCACACTTGACATGCAACTTGTTATGCATACCTAAATTATTACATACAAACAACTTCCCAAGTATAGCCGCCAAGTCTAATTCAATTGTACGTTAAAAGAGAATTTCATCCTAACAAATTTAAAGATACTAACTGCTCACATAATACTCAGCGTGAAACGGTGCTTGTACTGTGTTTCGCACAGTGAGTGAGGATATCGGAGGCCCTTAGGCCTCGAGGCGCTAAGCGGTTCATAAAGCCGGCAACCATGCGCGGACTGTGGTGCGATTGTTCATGGGAGGCACTGTTCTCTTACCAAATAGAAGACCCAGCGGCTTCGTTGTCCGGCTATAGAATAAAATAAATAAAACTGCCGAATTTCGACTACGACAATACGCAAGCCTCGAAATGGTAATGTTTTGATATCGCGATCTATAGGAAGTACGTGGTCCATCAGTTCCAAAAATGGCGGTATGATAATCGTGACATAGATTATGCAACGCGGCACTGACCTACCGTCGTGCCACTTTCATTATTGACACACTATCTATAAACGAAGATCACTCACTATCGCTGAAACGTGCTCGCTGCTCACCTGTAACACTTACTTCATTCCTTTGTAACACTGATGATTTCCGTAAAAAGCATACGTAATCAATTACAAGACATCAGTCACGCTAGAGCACTATAATGCACCTAAAGAGAACGCTGCAGTAATTCAGCAGTAAAGCAGTAAATCTCGGCTCGGCTCCTAGCGCCAATGCGGTTTAAATTTTAAATTTCTTATCACTACAAGAAACGTCAACAAATAGGAAAATATATAATTAACTGTACGTGACGTTGTAGCAATAGTTAGGTATCGTATTTATCCATTGTAATAAACAAGCGATAAATGCAATTGCGTTCTATTAATTGCTCTTTATTTACACGACTTGAATCAAACAATTTCATATTACTATATACCTACATGTGCCTATTAGATGATTTTGTTGTTTATAAAAAAACTGATAGCAATTTTTTAAAATACGCAATGTATGATAAAAACAAAAAAATTATAGTATTAATTGTTTTTGTACAATTCGTTCAGTGTTCGACAGAGATATCTTTATAGTTAACTGATAGCCCTCGTAACACAATACAAGAAGTCAAACGATACGAAGCTTCGTCTCTCGTAGTAATTTCTTGGCGTTTGGCGTTGGCGTGAGTTTTTTTGTATCGAACCTGTCTTTGTGTTTCAACCACTGAAGTATGAGTCAACGAGGGCAAGCTAGGGTGTGAGTTAATTTTGTAACAGATTAAATTAACATCGTAATGACTGTTAATGAAACCCGGATCCATAAATAATTTTACACACACAATGTGGAAGACACAAACCGAGGTCGTTCTACAGGTGCTATTGCGCAGTGCTTTTTGGGGTGACACCCCGTTTACATACGTAATTATTAAATAAAGAACCAGTCTTGGTATTACATATTTACTTCAGTGCCATTTTGATTTTTTTCCTATACAACGCATAACTTTCTAATAGAATACTATATATAAATATGCCTTCTCAGTAGAATATATGCTGTGAAAGAATCACATGTCTGTATTACTACATTACTACTTAATACATTCAAACCGTTCAAAATGTTTTTACACAACAAATAGTTATATTTGCCGTCACCTTTTCTCAATATTTCAGCGTAATTGGTATTATTATATTAATATCTAAATGGTATGTAGGTATTAGGAAGGAAAATGACATAGGAAAGAACAGACAATGAAACAATACTCGAAAGTAACTTGGAAAGTTCTCTTCCTCTTGGCACACAAGATCCGCGCACGCGCGGATTATAATCGCTGTAATAGCAGTTTGTGCAATGCTTATGCAAACTGCGATCGTGCGCAACGTACGGAATGACGCTTCGCTGCAACTATTGCGCTCATCTCATTTTCATGTTCGACCTAGTGCAACAGCCACTATTCCTTCCTCAAACAAGGGCATGCCCTTCATTCGTTTAGGAGCAAAATGTAATAAAATATTGGAATATTATGTTCTTTGAGATAAGTGAGCTGTCTGGGAGAATAAGCTGCCTGGGTGTCGTAAACCTGCAATGATGATGGGAATAATGCAGTCGAGTTAAAATTTGTTTTTTAATTACAAACATGAAATGCAACATGGCGTTTGTAATAAAATAGCGACTTAAATTTTCAATTTAATCGCTTCTAGGCAGCGTGAAATGAGAAATGGTGCGTTAAGTATCGTACTATTGAAAATCTAAACTTGTGAAACGATAAACAGTAAGGCTCTGTTACGAAACACGAAAAGAAAGTTGAACCGTTTCGGCTGAGAGCTTGGCCCTCTACTTGGATTGCGGTTATGTTATTGTTGCACTTTGAAACTTTAGCGCATGCGCTCCACATCCACGAATTACTACGGACTATCAATGTTCGCTCCGTATGCAAGTAGTATACTAATAGTTTTATTAAAAGATCTTAATATTCACGTTTTGCCTGTACAAGTCAAGCTTATTCTATAGCTAAAAAAAATTAAATCATAATTCCACAGGGCTCAACAACAGAATTTCAATTTACCATCCGAGAATAAGTTTATATCAGCCGTCTAAAAATGTATATTTGTACAATAAAGTAAATAGCACACACTTATAATATGCATAAAGAAGTTGTTAAATATAATTAGCGATAAGCAAAAAAATAATCCTGAAGGTCAAGGATAGAGTACCATTCTCTATATACTAACAAGCAACACAATTTACACAGGCCAAGACTAATGTTTTTAATTCAGCGTACCTACTTACACTATCAGCTGTTTTGCTAAAAAACCTGACAAACAATTCAGGGCGGGAAAAACAATTCATATACAAGTAACTTATTATAAAAACCCGAATTGTTAATTTTCATGGAAACACCACAAGCATTTAACCAACGACGTTTCAGAAATTGCTTGGCATGACAAAATAACTGATTCATTTATAATATTTTAATAGAGCAGTAAACAATGACCCACTTAAAAAAGACTAGAATAGCGATGCTTAGATGTTGCATAAGATACGTTCTTTACGGGCAATTATGTAAAACAAAAGTGGGTAGAGGAGAGACCGCTTATGGTAAAAGTGTTACGCGCGACGGCCTGCGCTTGATTCGCGCTCTGACGCAACGGCGAATGTGTGCCAAAACTGCAGGCGAACCAAATTCAACATGACAAGATCATAATTAAATTGAAATATTTTCTGTTACAAGAAGGCGAGACGCAAAATTATTCATTTGAAAACGCACATCACTTCCGCAGCTTGGAAAGAATGGGATATCTACGTTAATTCATTGCGTCCACGGGGCTTATCGTTAATGCAATCATGTAATATAGACGCTGTTACTACACTTAAAAGTGAAACGGAAATCGGAACTGGCTTTTGAAATTGTGCCAGTATTCGCTTTCGATGCACTTTATCATTCAAGGCAGTGTTTTGTGTCAAACAACTAGATCAAAAGACGGAAATCTATAAATTGAAAAAAAAGTGTTACTAAAATAATTAATAAAGACACATCAGAAACTTCGCTGCTTGGCAGTGTTTTGCTTTCTGATCAGTCTGTAATAATATTTGTCAAGACCTTCGGGTTAACAAAGGTTTGAAAGACGTGTGTGTACAGGGCACATTGTTGTCTGTTAGAACATTAATGTTCCAGACTTATCAGTCGTTGAGATAAGATACAGCACCCTTTGTTTATGTCCTGCACTCCAACATAAGACCTCAGATATGAATTATCAATGTATTTAAGTACCAACTATTAACTTGTTTGAACTCTCAATACTAAAGTCACGTTTATTAATTAACGTGCTCATAGAAAATCTATCGCGTGATTTGCTGTATATAAATGTGGCTCTTAGACCATCATATACAAAAAACAAACTCTTAAATTTAACTATTGTGCAACGTGATCTAAATAACGCGAAGCATTTAAAATTGACGATTAATAACAAAACATGTAAACGATTTGCGATAAGTATAATACATGTGACTGCTTATCATAAATGACTTAGTTTTTGTTACATAGAATATTAAAACCGATAGTATGATATCAGCAAAGGCAGAGGTTGTGATAGAAACGATGGGAATATCGACGATAATACTTATAGTAATAGAAATAGCATCTATTTTGACTCTGCACGCGTAGGCGGCACTCGTCACCGCGGCAATGAACCCTCGCATTTGCTAAAACAATTAACAACTATTGATGACATTCACTTAAAACTAGTCGTAGTGCTCATTGGTTTTACTAGTTTTTTTGTACATTACGAAATTAACACTTTTGTAACGAACGAAAACAATGATCTGAATATTCACCTTACGCGTGGGTGTCAAGATTGCAACACCGCCATCAGGGTCGTATTTACCTTTAATTTAGTGTCCCCGACTGTCGAAATTGTGGAATGGATCTTCAGTGTGAACGATGTCCGTTCAAGGCGAACCGCATAGTAATATCTCAATATTCTTAGGAAATATGCTTTGGAACGGAATGACTAAGTAAAGACAAAAAATGACAGAGAATCAAGAATTACTTATAGTCAACCAATAAAATAAAAATGTATGACTATGAGAAAATATATTTGTTAAATCATAATACTATAACTGAACTTGGATGAAAATTTTGCTGATAAAAAGCGCTACTTACAAAATATTAATGTTTTTGGATGGCACTGTACAAATGAGATTTTTATCTAGTATCATTACCCGGTTGGCTTTTGACTACTAGTTTCACTACAGTAGGCTCATTTCGCAAGATACTTGCTCAAGTAAACGCAACATTAAATGCAATTAATAACATACTAAAGCTGAATGGTTCACTATGCAGGTAACCATTTTTATATTAGTTAGTATAATGTAAGGATTTATTTAAAAACGTGGTGTTCATAATGCCATGTCTTCCTGTTCATTCGTTTGCGACCTACAGAAAAGCACGACATTTTACAAGGAATATTTAAAATCTACAAGCAATTAGCATTTCAATACGATATAGGTATCTAGTCTCTCTGCACCTTCAAGATGTCGTTATGTGTGCAAATAAGGCGCCAATCCTACACAGAAAAGTATTTTGCCAACACAGCATACAAGGAACTATTCTAATGCCTACTATGACTGACTGTGATACCAGCTCCCACAATTGTTTACGCTGCACTCGAAGGTTTCTGCAATCAATGTTGAGAAATGACTTGAGACCAGAACCGGCCGTTTGAGAAACTTTATATATGTATTGCGAAAACTGGAAAGTTTACTAACATGTAAATATTTGCGAGGTTTCTGAACTGTGAGGATGTATGTGTCACTGGAAAAATCTAGTTATAATGTCGTCCTAAGAATATTTAACTAACTTCGGCAGCAAAATGTCATATTTTAACAATATCAATTCTGCTACATTTGAAATATACGTCTAACCTACTGTCACAGTACACAAAAGTAAATATAACATGCATACATCTCTAGTAAACATATATTGAATATTACAGTGATTGAAATATAATTCTCAACAAGTGTGCATTATAATGCATAGTTGTAACGATAATACGCTCCGATACCCCTGATACTGACCAACAATGGGCAAAACACATTGATTATTTTCTAAATTAGTTCTTACTACACACGTCCCCAACGACTTCATTCGTAGATTGTGAAAATTCGCTGAAGATACTATCATCATCATCAGCCTATCAAGTCCACTGCTGGAAATAGGCCTCCCCCAAAAGGAGAGTGTTTTGCCTTAATTACCACGCTTTATTCATTATGTTCCGCTCGTTTTATAAACTTAAATATTTTAACTAGTAAGGTATGCATTCAAGGTTAAATTCAATAGATATAGAATTCCCATGTAATCCCGTACACCGCAAAAAAAAACCTTTCTACCTAAACTTACTTTGTAATTTATAATAGAAGATGGCCATTGTTCTGTCTTAAGCTCGAACCTTTTCAATTAAAATTAATTACTTATATGTATGACACTACCACGTATCAATTAATTACGTACACCTAACAAAACAGTGTTTCTATTTAGGTATTTTTTTAAAACGTCGAGAAAATGGCGTGATTTTTTTCCGTTTCGAACAAAACATGAATGCAGGTTTAATTGTACTTGGTCCCCTCTTGGGACCTTATAGAGAAGCGAACAAAGCTCATATCTTGGCATAAAAGGTCTCGTCGAGCAAGTTGTAAATGGCGATTATTGTAAAAAGCAGGTAGACGATTGTAGGTGTACAACGGCTAAACGTCCAAAATTCACAAAAAGGAACGCACCTTTCAAATTTCCCATCTTAAACAAAGCACTCAACAATAATGCGTGAAAGTTGCGAGGATATTTGATAAAGCCTAAAACTTTTTTGGATTTATTATAATACCTAAATCAAGATACAAAATATCTTTGAATTAAAGACCGAAAATAAATAGAAATATATATTAAATATTTACGTGAATACATTAAATAATATGTCTAGTTGGTTTCTATATTCTTTGCAGTTTCTATAAACTTTGTAATACAATAGACCTTATCGACATCAAACTATTAATTCATTACATTAAATTTTTATGCCATGAAGTAATGGTAGAAGAGAAATAATAGTAGGGACCAACAGTTTAAAAATATAATTTTAGCATAAATTATTTATAATAAAAGCAGAAATTTAAAACCGAATTGAGAATCTCATACTTATTAATTTGATTAAAATCGTGATAATTGCTTATTCTTCAAGGTAATAAAACTTTTTTATATTCTATACTCTATATCTATATGCCTCGATGAATGTAAAACAGGGCAACAAGTGTACGCAATATAAAGAAACCACAAAAACTGAGCAGGTAGCGTTTTACGCTTCAAAGGAATGATAACCATATGAATTAGTACATAAAACCGGTTTTGCTTTGCTTATCAAGATCAAGCAAATGAAGCATGATTTGCGATTGTCGACTATATCACAACGGGTGAAGATATATTGTTCTAATAGGGCAAAGATAAAACACCAGTCACACCACTTAGTTGTGGCTGTTCTTCACCCTTACTGAGATTTGAAAGGATTTGTCAAGTTATAAGAACCTACGAATAATAGCGGTTAGTACATAAAATATGTAGACCACAATGACAAAATCTTACTAGAAATTTTACAATGATATACTTTGATGTTCTGTTTGTAAGGATGATTTAATTGCTTTGATGAACTCTTGCACAACATGAACCAGTGATTACACAAAATTTAAATGTTTATTGTGTATTTACCATCACACCAAAATAAAATATTTGAGGGTACTGTATATATCGTAACCTTTTTCTATTATAAATCATAATCTACAATTAAATATTCCATTTAGGAACGTTCTTTGAATAATAGTCTCAAAATTATCACATTCGTAAAAATATAAGTTTATTAGTAAGTATAATAGGTACACAATGTTTTACCACAAATTATACATGTTGGTAGCGATCTCAGTTGAAACGAGAGATTTAAAACTCAAAAAGCTTGGCAAGTCAAACAACTAAGCAAGCTATAATTACAGTAGCAGGAACTTGGCTGCTTATGGCAACATGGGAAAAGCAACTTACCTTGTAAAGCAAACTTAGATTACGTATCTTTAAGGTGCCTAGTACTAACTTATTAGGTAGGTATATCTTACCTACCTATCCCTGCTTGACAAATCTTAAAAATTGTTTTTGAAATTTAACCGTTTCGTTTAAATTAGCAATTTCAATTACATATCTAGCCGTAAAGAAAGCACATAGGTCACTACTTGAAATGTTGATAAGTTCTAAGTCTCTACCTTCGACGATTTTGCAATTATTATCAACCGACTCAGCTTTTGTAAAATTAAAAACGTATATAAATAAAAAGTTATGAAAATGAAAGGTTTTGAACGCATGGCCCTGTCAACGATTAAATGATGTTAGTGATATAACCTACAATAAAAATAAAATAAATCTTGACAAATTTCAGCAGTGTGTATTCACATAGATAATTCTTATAATACGTTAAGATATAATAAGAAAAATTCTAACCTTCAAGAACAGATCACCAAAATCGTACAGCGCAGACTGATGCATTATGGCAGTCGACATTATGTAGAAGACTAAAAAGACACTAGTTGATATCCAGGTTTAAGTTCATGCGTCGCGTTACAAAATTCGCCAACAGATCCAACAAGGCACGAATTTAAAAACGATCCACTATAATTTATAAAAAGCGTCTAAAGAGCCACGATACTGATGAATTATACAAGAATTTTGTAGAATGAAGCTGTTATGTTAGGGAATCGTTGCGATATTGTTTTATGTTCGGTGACCACAGAACAAGCCAGATCGAGATGGCTGATTTTTTTATCGTCACTAACAAGCCAGTACTTTTGAACACAATTTCGCAAAAGTTGCGAAAATGTACAAAACGGTTTTACTTTTTCGAAATAACGTCTTCTTCACTAGTTTTTCGCGTCTATACGGAAGTTCACAATTTGGTCAAAACTCTGCGCGAACTGTTACAAAGTAAACATTAAAACCTTCTTGAATGCCCGACTTTATACTCCAAAAAGACTTTAATTCTGGTTGTATAAATCGCAGATAAAAAATAATTCACCGTGTCAATGTCCGCGCAAAATGCACCACACGTTCATTCCGTATCACGCTTGCTCGCATACTGAGCCGCAGAGCCTGCAATTTGGTTGAACACCCGTAAGTCGAACGAGCCGGCAACAAGCGGGTGGATTTTGTTTTCAAATCAAACACAACGATCACGTTTTGGCTTCAGCTTCGGTTTCTCTCGGCTGTTATCGTCAATGTTCGGTATACTGTTTTGTTGTGGCAGTATTGCCAAATCAGCGCTGCTGGCGCTTTAATTAATATAAAAATTTAAGAGCCATTTGGAAAAATAATTTTTTGTATAAACTAAAAATTTGACAGTATCAAAGTCATGGCCCGTATCATGTGATTATTAATATTATCTTTGTTGTACATACAATAGTGACAAGGAATTATCTCTATTTACCTCGTTTTACATAGAATAGTGAATATAATAAATTATTTTAGAATAAAAAAAGGAAATGTTGAAATTGGTATGGAGTTTTTCTATAATGTTCTATTAATAGTTTCGTTTATCTTGGGCCACATAATTTAATTACTTTTGCAGCGCAATTTGTGCTTTTAGAGTAGCCTATTGGTATTACTTTATTACATTGCCGGTTCTGGGCTAACAAAAATAAAAACTCCTTCCATCACTGTCCTTTTTAAAGTACCAACGTGTAATGACTTAGAAATAAAGAATATTCACATAAATATTTATTATTTAAATGTTTACTATGATCATTTTGATTTCTCATTATAAAAAGGTAATATGAGGTATAATTAGGTACCGAAAAAGTCAAAAAGGTATTTACTATTTAGAAAACTTAAAATATAATTTATTGTAAGAATTCCACGCCTGTGGACAATTGACAATATTAAGAACGTTTTTTATTCAATTTTATGCAGAAACTCATACCTACAATTTTGGTAAATCATTGCTAGTATATTTTTGGAGAATCCATCAAATATGTACTTACAAAAGTATACAAGATATTAATGACATTCATTATTTACACGTAGAGCTAATTTATTAATTATTGGCGGTCTACCATAGACTAAGTGACTAATTAATAATCGATTAATATGCTCGTATTCAAAAACGTGTGAGAACTGTCTGACAGCGCGGTAACTTATGCTTAATTAGCGAGAGTCTAGAATCAAGATTGTGACTATGCGACAGAGACTATATTGTGTAAGTAAATTAATGTAAATATATATATGTATATATGTAAAATACATTCTCTTTTTCTTCTTTATAAATAATCTTTGTTACTTGTTCATACTTATATTGTATAATTTGTTCTATCAATAGGTATATTGATTTTGATCTTTGTTTGTATTTTCACCCGTGGGAGAGCTATGCTGAAGCATATGCTGACGCACGAATTGAGCCAGCTCGTCTGATGTGATATCACTAGCGCACAGAATAAATACTAAGCGTGAAACGCTACTTGTACTGTGTTTAGCAGAGTGAGTGAGAATATTGGAGGCACTTAAAAGTGCTGTTTACGCGGCGTAAAAAGCCGGCAACACAATCAAAGCGCGGAATGTGGCGCGGTTGTCCATGGGCGTTGGTGTTCTCTTTGCATATAGGACACCCACCTGCTCTGTTTTCCGTTATATAATAAAAAATTTGGTTCATAGTAATTATTAGTTCTATCTCTCTTAGAGTGCGTTCCACTAAACGCTCAAATATTTACTAAGCCGTTGCAAATGACGACCGCGGTCGTCGTGATTGCGGCGAAAACGTCTCCAATGACGTCTTAACTTTTGCTCACGGCACGCTCACACCGACCGGTCTAAAAGGGTGGGTCGAAGTGGACGTTGAGAATGCGCGGAAAACGAGATACGCTATTTGTCATTTATAACTCGAAGATGGCGACGACAAAAATGTTTTTTTTACGATTCTGATACAGATTTTGCTGTGGAAGCGTATGTTTCTATGTAAACTCAAATTTAAAATGTAGATTTTTTTTTTTAAATGAAGTATGTTTATAATGATTATAACTACTTACATATTTTTCAAGGATGAAATATTTGGTCAAAACAAAATACGCCATTAGCCATTCCACTTGAGTTTATGATACAAACGCTCAGAAGCAAGTAGAACGTCAAAAACTTTTTTTTAAAATGACTATCTCACTGTGTATGCCATACGGCCATTGCAGAGAGCACTCGCCGAGAGTGGGTTTTACCATGACAAGCACAAGGGCGTCGTCTCATGCGAGACTCGAACCTCGGCCGACAAAAACCTCGGCCGTGAGCGTGATCGTTTTGAGAGCTTAGTGGAACTCATTTTTATCATTTTGTTTATATTCTTGCTTGTTTTACTGTTGTTATTTATATAATTATCATACTGGCACTGGCGAAATTGTGATCACTAGAGCCACAAAAGAAAAAGACTGTATATAGTATGACATTGATAAGAGTGTAACATAGATTAATAACAGCTAGTATTCTATACAAGTGGATAAAATATGTCGTGTTATATTATCTACCTATAAAATAATGTCAGTAGAAAATTCTGATACTAGATGCTGCGAAGATTGTTTTATTGATAGTTGGAATATTAACGGAGTAATAAATAGAATCCAAATTACTAATACGTGAAAAGAATAACAAAACGCAGACACAAAGATATTTATAAGGATGAAACTTCATTTTGGCTTTTAAAACACGAAAATACGACAGTAACAAGTTAAACTGGTCTATGTATTTATTAATTTTGGCGAGGAAGTGCTAAAAAATAAGTGGCCGGTCGGAACGGTGAACAAACGCAAAAAGTTGTAATTTTAGAGCTGGTTTCACCAAAGGAGCCATAGTGCTGGTTTGTAAAAGTGTGAATACTGTCAGAGAAGGTGCGATTTTTTGCCTTTGATTTTATTACCAGACCTTGAGAAAAGTTATTATTTATAATATATATAATATAAACGATCTGTATAATCTGTTTCAAATGATGAAGACGAAAGTTTTAGTTAACAAAGAAAAATCAACAAAAATGGATTTTCTTAATGGATAACTTAGCTTTATTCCATTTGTGCGTAGATAATTGAACATCAGTTAGACATGATACATCATTTATCACATTGAAAATTTAGCAATCGTTTTTAACTCTCTTTGTTGTTCGCCTTTACTCGCTTAACGCTCTCGCTAAGTCCTAACCAAGTCAGAACGTCCCTTAAACAACTTTTTATATTATATTCATTGGCAAACCCGTTTGCCTGTTTATGTTGGACTAACCTTACGGGAATTAGATGGGCTTCCGAACGAGCTGGCTCCTTAGCTAAACATACATTGATTTTATTTTGGCTATTCCTTTATATAGAATTATAGATTATAGACTTACCATTTTCTGTAGCCTGAAAAATCCATAATCTAGTAAGATAAGTGTGTACTTAATCAATATTCAATATTATAAGGTTCGCAAACTTAAAGTAAGTACCTAATACTACCCGTGGGAGAGCCATGCTGAATCATATGTGGACGCATTAATTGGGCCGGATCGTCCGAATCGATACCAAGGGCTCATAGAATACTCAGTGTGAAACGGTACTTGTGCTGTATTTCGCTGAGTGAGGATATCGGAGGCCCTTAAAATACCGCTTGAGTGGCGTAAAAAGCCGGCAATACAACCAATGCGTGGACTGTGGCGCGGTTGTCCAAATAATAATAAAGTTGTATCCTGTACCAGCTAGGAGTATGAAACTGATTGGTCATTTTTTCCGTTTACTAACCTTAGTTATTAATTATGTACGTAATTTGATTAAGTAGCTTAGACAGACACTTTAATTAAGAAAGCTTATTACAACATTAACATTACAAAGATGCATGGAAACTTCTGCAAAAGCTTTTAACTAGCCAATAGTATATAAACAAACAAACTATTATAAATTTGGCTATAAACAAATAAAATTAAACCCTACGAGTTTCTTATTGGTTCTTCTCGTAAAGGTAAATCTTCCGAACCTATGGTAGCTTTACAAATAATTGTATGGGACCCATTTGAATAAATGCTTATATGAATTAGAATATAACAGTACCCCAATGTTTATTTTTATGACGTTTAGCAGGTTAAAGTTTTATAAATAGCTATTTTGCATTGTTAATTTTTATTGTAATTTTCAGATATAATATACAAAGTATATTAAATAGGTTTCATATATTCGACAGTTTTTATGTTGAATACAGTAAAATAGAAATACACTGACCGGGCTTTCTTTTCATTGTTTGAGAATGATATGGGTAAGCCATATTTTTTTGGA
Organism: Delias oraia; assembly: GCA_018230265.1. Lineage (NCBI taxonomy): Eukaryota > Metazoa > Arthropoda > Insecta > Lepidoptera > Pieridae > Delias > Delias oraia. The sequence continues at coordinate 12,398 of DWCF01000626.1, read as the reverse complement.
AAAGTATAAGTAAAGATAAGACGATTTTCTACGGAAGCTTCTGAATAAGCTTCACTAGCATGGCTTCTTCCAGTAAATTTGTAAAACAAGTTGAATCTATTCTAATATACCTATGTATAAGAATGTAATAAAACATATTTACATTTTATTATATATAAATAAGGAAGCATGAGGGTCTTCATAGTGGAAAGAAATCACTGACTCATAAAATGGAGTTCCGAGGAGTTGGGCTGATTACTACATCAGCATATTATGCTTCAGTTAGGCTCTCACGGTAGACAAGAGTAAGACACTCGACCGGCCACTGTCAAGCCCTTCTAAAGACAAAATAAATAAAATCCTATTCAGACCGGGGAATCGAACCCGGAAACCAAGACAACAGGATAGCTTACAAGACCACTCGGTCACTAGGTACAGTGCGAAACCTACATTATGAATGCAAAATTTGTATTCCTTTAAATCTAAAAACAACTGAACCAATAAGAAGTCCTTATTTTCTGCTGTGATTATCTTGTTATACTAAAAAATAAACTCTAAAATCCCCTAATATATTTTCAGGGGATATCCTATTGGACTCGGCAGATGTTTACCTGCCTGGTACGCCACCGACCGCGTCAAACTTACGTAAGTTAAATCAAATATATATAATATATATATAATCAAAAATGTTACGTATGTTACGTAACATTTTTGATTATATCTTCTCCAAATTTTTATCTGATCTGATTTATAATGGTATTTTTTTAGAGTATAGCGGGCAACGATCAGGTGTGTCTCCTATATGGTAAGAGAACACCGCCGCCCATGGACAACCGCGCCGCGCTCCGCACATTGGTTGTTCCGCCGACTTTTTTCGCCACTTAAGCGGCATCTTTACACGGACACAGTAAAAGTACCTACCTTCTTCACGCTGAGTATTCTGTGAGCCCGGGGTATCACTTCGGACTAGCCAGCCCAATGAGTGCGCGAGCATATGCTTTAGCACGGCTTTCCCACGGATGATAAATAAATTCTAGTCCAATGAGCGGCTATAAGTTCCTATTTCAAAGGAATTGTGTTTGCAATGTTGTGTCAAGTATATTCTGTTGTCTATGGGAACAAAGTTGAAATAAGAGTTGAAATATTAGTACTTCATGTAAACATATTATTTATGGTTACATGTTTAACTCGCTAGTGTTTAGCTTATGTGTGTGGTTTTTTTCATTGCATATACACCCAATCTAATGGTTTTAATTACATGATCTTACTAACGCATCTTACTTACTATTTAAGTACCTAATCGTTCTACGACCATCTATAGGTACCTTTATTATCTTTGTATGGCAAATAGCAACTTTCTTATTAGGGTAAAAGTTCTATGATAATTGATAACCTAAGTATGTCATAATGAAACCACTTGTTTAGGAATGGCAACTCGCGTCTGGCCAGACCGGCCTCTTACGTGGGCTCTGAATTTTGCTGTGATTAGCGCAAGGTCTCCTGTGAGACACAGAACACTGCTACCTGTTTTAAAATTAAACACATAGTCTACCGTGAGGATAAAATTATCCTCACGGTAGACTATGTGTCTTGTATTAGCTAATGTGATAGGATGAGCTGACTAGCATGTCCTCGAGTATGTATTGAAGTCTCCGTCGCCTTAGCGTTATTCAAACCACGTATATTTTAAAGAACGCCTTTCATCCGTGGGAGAGCCATACCAAGATAGTCCGATGTAATACCATGAATTCACAGAATATTCAACGTGAAATGGTACATGTACTTGAAACGGTGCTTCTACTGTTTTGCTGAGTGAGGATATCGGAGGCCATTGAAAATGCCATTTAAGTGCGTAAAAAGCTGGCAACACAAGCAATGTACAAGTACCGTTTGACGCTTAGTATTTTGTGAGCCAGCGATATCATATTGGACGAGCCGGCCCAATTTGTGCGTTGGCATATGCTTCAGCATGGTTCTCCCATGGGTGCGACAATATTAACACATTCGCCCGGCTACTGTTAAGCCTTTCCAGAGACGGAATAAATTATAAATTAAATTATTATTTAAATTATAATTTATAATTCTTCGGACCGGGATTTGAAACCGATACCTCTGGCTTCATAGTAGACCACTTAGCCACGAGGCTCTTAAAATTAATAATTATTTATATTTGCTGATTATATAATCAAACAAATAAATATATGCATTGTATATTAGACACGTTTCAAACATGAGTGCCACACGTGACGATGCTTGTAATGGGTCAGTGTCAAATGTCGGTCACGTAACGCTTACTTCTAAAACTTTTGATACTTGAAGAAAATATGCAAACATATCTACTTATGGACTTAGAAGTATATCCCACAGGAATCTATCATTCCTTGCAGTGTAACTATTAGTTGCGCAATTTTTTTATGATAAGCGGTCCTCTGGCAATGGACATCCATAACCCTTGCAAAGCACAGGTGCGTTGCCGGCCTCTAAGGACGTCTACGCTCTTTTCTTGAGTGTCCCAATCTTTAGAATATTTTAATTTTTATATTAAAAAAATTAAAATACATAAACAAGTTTTTATTTTCTAATAGATAATTAAATTACCATTCCAATGATATCCTACACCCTTACTATTGACAAAACTTGAATTAAAGTATTTTGAAGCTGCTATTTTTGACGCCGACTGTATAATTATTTAAATAATTATTAACTATCTTAAATGTTAGTTTAATTATAATTTTAGTATACGATGTTCTATCTTCGCAATCTATGGATAATTATCAATAGAGAATTTTACAAGAACCTTGAACAATAATGTATTCGACTCGAAAGCCAAAACATTGACTTCGCTTCATCACAACTCGACTCGATTAATTTGCCTTTCAATTTGTAAAACGATTGCCCGCATATTTATGTTTTCCTACTTAATTTATTACATAGGCGTAGGTGTATTATCTCAATAATCCATGTATAAAATTACTAATTTTTAATTGTATAACTATTTTGATATTATGAACAGATTGACATCCTCGTCCCTAAGTGTTATATGTCAACCACGCAGTGTGAGATGTAGGGTTCGATCCCCCGATCGAATAAAAGTAAATTATAATATATTCGGTCTTTGACAGTGGCTCGGCGAGTGTCTTAACACTGTCGCACCCGTGGAAGAGCTGTGCTGAAGCATAAGCTTACGCACTTATTTGACTGGCTCGTCCGAAATGACACGGCCACAGAAATCAGCGTGAAACAGTACTTGTACTGTGTTTCGCTGAGAGAGTGAGGTATAACTCAAGCGGCATAAAAGGCTGGCTACATAAAGAAAATACGGATTGTGGCGTGTTAATCCACGTTCCGGTATAATCTCTTACTTGAGAGAAGTGCCTGCTTTCTTGCTCGCTATAAAAAAATATTGAAAAATGTGATCAAAGAGAAGATATGATTATATAATTTATGGATTACAGAATTGTTATTATTTTCCTTTTAAATGTTAGTAAATTTAAGAAGTCGATCAATTATAATTTTTGACCCCTAAATATTTAAAAATTTTACTCTTAATACCACTAGAATTTGAATTTTTATGGTTTCGTTTACTTTGTTTGTTTATTTTTTTAAAAAATTGTATTTAAAATTCCATCATAATTTTATATAAAATTATAGCGATAATATCGTACTTCCCAAAGATGTAGTTCAACTATATGGGAAGGGAAGTAACTGTATGTTAATGTATAAATTAATACATATCTTATATAATTAATACATCATCATCATCATCAGCCTATCAAGTCCACTGCTGGACAAAGGCCTCCCCCAAAGACGCCCACCTGTTACGATCTTGAGCGATCTGGGTCCAGCGGTTTCCCACTAATAATGATTAATAATAACTAATTAATATATACATTAATATTATTAATACATACATTGGGATAGGTAAAGCACATTACATATTATCTATTACACTATATTATGACATGACCATGACATAATAACTTAGATTATGTGGGCGTTACATTTTAATTAATTTTTGATTGCTAATCACCCACATTCAATAGAGATTAACACTGATTTAGGATTCGTTTTGTTGAACATTACTTTGTTAGAAGTTGCTTGCATAATTCAATAATAACGACAAAATTTTTCTTCGCATATATAAAAAGTATATTAATTGGTAGTGGCCTAAGTATTCAAAAAATCCATAGACATATAAAATTTATAGTATGTGAATGTCTAATCTATGCACAATACTTGTACTGTTTCGCTGAGTGAATGAGATTAACCAGCCAGAGGAAGCCCACAAGTTTTACTGCTCAAACTGCATAAAGTATCGGCAAAACAACCAAGGCGCGGACTTCGGCGCGTTTGAATGCTCGGTAATCTCTTACCATTACGGGAACCATATGCCCCGTTCTTTATTATAAAAAAAAATGAAGCCATATTTTATTTCCAAATTTAATAATGAATTAGCACAATAGATATAACATAATAAATTGTGAAAATGTATGATATAAAACGTTATAAGTTTTCAATGTTTAAAATAATACGAAATCATTATATTTAAACAATAAATTATGTTACTCCATTAATATTACATAAAAAAACATAAGTGTTACTAGGCATCTGTGAAGTAATAGGTCCGTAGTTAAATTTAATCATGCGGGTGCGGTAAATGTTTTACAAGATAATAAACTATAGAATGTTTTTTTTTTAAATTAAAACTGTACTAACGACTGGGCATATTCGCCAGGACTAAAAATGGTCTATGGCAATGACTAGATATAAAAACTTATTGGTGTTTTCGATTGTTATATATAAATACACTCTGTGAATACTATCGATTTTATTAATTTTCTATTTGTTCTTAACGTTATATGATCAAGTAAAACCCAATAGAAAATGTAATTTAAAAAAATATAGATTAGAAATAAAACTCCATAGTAATTATCACACGAACGGAATTCCGAGCAAATAAAAAATACAAAGGCATTCGACTTTTTCCAACCTTATTCGCAATATATTTTACACACTTTTTAAACAGCAATATCACATCCATCACACTGTCATTCAATCCACCCACCTTCTATATATATGAAATACATGTGTATCCGTCAACTTCATAATATTATATCGTATGTTAATATAAAGAAAAACTAGAGTATTTATGGGATTTCTCAAGTATTTACAGGAATTCAACAGTGTATAAAGCGGGTTTAATTCTTATCAAGTGATCTCACAAGTGGTTGAGTTTTATTAAAAAAATGGGTTCAGAAATATAATATCCTACAAAGTGGGCAGTGTTATAAGCCCCCGTTGTGAAGGTCACTAGAAAATAGAATTATGATGGCATCTTAGCGTCCCAACACATGGAAACCATTTAGTTTTTGTTGAATACTTACTTAAGCGTTCAATGTGATAATTGCCTCTTATTTCAAAAGTTTTTTTCGATAGTGCAAGAATATTTGTGATAACTTAAGTATTTTTTACAGGTTTACAGAGTTAGTTTTGTTAAACATATTTAATAATCTCTAATGAAGACTGAAAATAGATTATTGAGACATTGACTATGTGTGCAGCGGGTGACTTTTATTGATGCGTCAGCAAGAGCTACAGCGTGGCTTTCAGAGGTAGTTTTAGGTTATAACACGTTTTAAGTGTTGGCCCACTCGGATGGCGACTGTTAGGCGTCATTACACGAGGCCAATTCATAAAAAAATAAATAGGAATTGAGTAAACTGATACAAACCACTGCATTGGATTGTCATTAAGCCTAATAATAAAGCCAGTATAATGCCATAGAATTGTTTCTATTTATTGTCTTAGTGAACTTACAAAGACTATACACAATTTATAAATATCATTTTGACTGGAATTCGAACTTGGCAACAATAGCGTATCGGTAGTTTACAAGATGGCAAAGCAAGGCTCTTGAAAGATCTTATTATTAAGAGGACAGACTTAATTAAAATATCAGTATTATATGGCAACACCGCGTGGACGCCTCTTATCACGAGTGCGAAATTGCAGCACGGTTTGAAACACGATAAACTATATTCACTGCTCCAAATACGTAACGCTACTGTCGTGCAATCACATTTTTACTTGCCGTTGTTCACGCACAGATTATCTAGCTTTGTTTTATTTCAGTATTATTGACAAATAATCATCGGGACATCGTCGTTCCAAGGTTTTATTGCGAGATATTACTATTTTCTACATTTTCATAAGTATTTCATCACCTTTGACGGGAAAGTAGACTATTTATACTTGCATCACTAGTTTTTACAACAGAACTGGTTGCTAGGTGCAAAAATTTAAATCATTCACGATATTTTTTAGCTTACGAAAAGTTCAAAACTCCAACCTAGCAATATCTCAGTCGTTTGAATACTACAGTGCTCATGAAAATTACACCTTCTTATATCAGCTGGCTATGATAAGTCCCATATGATAAGTCTCAGACGCAAAATATCTTGGGTTCGATTTCCGGGAATGCAATGAATGGATGCCAGAAAATAATAATACATATATGAAGACATGACTTAAACTATTTAACATTATTTCCTTGCAAATCTGCGTATATTATTAAACCATAACTATTTTTGTTTCCACATAATACGTAGAATTCAATAATAAAACTCAACACGTCATTCCGATATTTGTGTTGAATAAAAAAAAGCTTAGTGTCTTCCCGGTATTGATTTTAAATGCCATTTAACAGATCACCTCGAGATTACTACCGGCTTTAACATTCACCAATCTTTATGAAAATACGTCACTTAGAGGCGAATGGGAAATGGAAAATTGTTTCCGCCATTGCTCTAATGTTATACCTATATAAAAACTTTTGAGTAATTTTTGCACCGAAACGCATTTATCTACAATGACAATTTATTTATTGTATGAGTTTATTCATTTTCTTTAATGGTTTTTTATGTATATAATTTTCTACAGATTTATATGATCTACAGTCTGTGGTTAATATACCTACCAAATTGTGTAAGAAAGGTATAAGTTACTTGATTATTTGTCAAAAAATTTGTTAGAGTGATTTTGGAAGTTTCTTGGTACCTTACCAGAGATACCAGATCCTGAGTGGCAGTGGTATTATTTTCTTGACTGAATTCATTATATCACAGCGATGATATTGGTAAGTTCACTAGTTTGTAAATTACATTTAAAAATTGACATAAATTAATGTGACTGTAAATAAAATAAAATAGTTTTCTTTGTGTATTGTAAAAGTCTATTCTACCTCGCAATTATAAAAATGTTAACAATGGACCCAGATTTTTTTTCTACAAAGATACCGACTTTTTTATTGGGTGTTAACTGATCAGTGATTAGCGAACCTGGTTCTTTTAAAATGCGCACTGACTGTATAATGCATCAAAGAACATGCCTCCCATGTCTGTCCTAAATATCAGTAAAATATGTATTCAAAACTTTAATTATCAAAAGATTAATACGACACAAAATGACCCAAACCAGACTAATCTTGTGTCAGATATGAAATTAAAAGTAGGGTACATGATAAACTGTATTTAATAAAATATATTGGTATGGCTTAAATACCAACTATAAACTCTTGTTGGTGAACTCATTAGTAGATTGAATTTAAGTGACCTACATTACAAGTACAGGAACAAACTTGCTTCTGTAATAACTTTGGAGTCAGATCAGTGCTAACGAATAATATCATATAATTTAACGTAATTTTTTTCGAATTTATAGACAAACATATTATTACACTTTACTGGTGTGAACAAGATTTGATTACAGTTTATTCAAGCTAACTATATAATATTATGGATGTACAAATAAATAAATACGACATCTTACTTTTTGGCCTCTGTGAGTAGCGATCACAATTTTGACGGTGTCAGTATAATGTTTACATAAATAACAATAGATAATCAGAAAATAATATAAAAAAATTATAAGAGAGATACCTCTATATAACTATGAACTTATTTTTAACCAAAGACAAATATATTGAGAGAACAGAGTATACAATATAAGTTAGAACAAATAACAAAGACTATTAATTATAAATAGAAATTAGTAATTAGATTAGATTAGAGAATTAATATTATTAATATTTAAAAAATTACAAAAATTGAAATTAATTAAAGGTCAAAACATATGGGGAAAACAGCAACATAATAATAAAACATAGAGAAACGTTTCCATAGACTAACATTTATTAGTGAGTTACGAGTGTATAGACAAATATAGATACCAATCTATTTACATTTAATATTATAATTTTAATACATCTGTGGTATAAAATATAAAAATATGTAAAGGGCCATTAGTTTTTTATATTCTCTGTCAGTATTTTTGTTTAATAGGCATAAGATATTAAAGAGAGACAAATTTAACTAATAAGAACTTACTTCATTAGATACGTTTATTATGCACTGAGCTTAAGTGTAGATGTGCATTATTACGGCAATCCATCAATGTCTCAATTACCCTGTTGTGTATTATTTCTATGTGATTGCATATTATTTATATTATAGTAGAAATTTATATATTACATTCGTTAGTGTTCTAGTAAAATGTGTTATTTTTAATTAATTACGAATCAGCTTCCAGCAAAGACAAACCAATACGACTTGGAGATCTTCAATAAAAGAGAGTACCTGCTCTTTAAAGATCGGCAACCAATCCGACGTTCTGCAAGAGCTAGGGATTTCCATGGTCGAAGGACCGCTTATCCTAGGTGTGCCTCCTGCTCGTTTGCCATTGTATCTATAAAAAAAAATATTTTAAATATGTAACGGTGCGCGACTTATCGCGTAAACATTCGCACATAAAAATATGTGTATTTACAACAACTCCCTTATGATCTTTATTCAAGGACTATTGAGAAGTTATAATTACGAATTACCTGTACTACTCTTTAATGAATGCATTTATTTATGGTAACAATTTACTACTAGTTACTATATAAGGCTATATGGCAATTGTTTTTATGGATTAATCCATTCTTTATATACATTGTTTTGTATTCATTTGACTTTTCCGTTCATTATATGAAACAATACCTACATTTATGAAGATATATACAAAGTTAAAAGGGTGGGCGTCTTTGGGGGAGGCCTATGTCCAGCAGTGGACCTAGATGGGCTGATGATGATGATGATGATACAAAGTTATGTATAATTATAATAGTGTTTTTGTATATAATATTTATAATCTTAATGAACAATCCCTTATTTTAAGCCATTTTCCCAGTACCAACTATCATTGAGATCCTAATTATAGACTGCGTATGTTTGACACAAAAGCTGTCAAAGATAAGTGAACAATAGTACCCGTAGTTCCATTGGGGTAAGAGTTCACTGTTGCCCATGGACAACCGTGATAGTAAATGATATAACTTGGTGGGCCTCCGTCTACCTCGCTCATTTTAAAGTACCTACAAATACTATTTCACTGGTATCCTATGAGTTTTTGCATACTGAAGCATATCAGTTTGGCTCACTTACAGGTAAGACATGTTAAGATAGTCCTGCGACCACTCTGAAGCCTTTTCAAAGACCGAATAAATTTATATAAAAAAATTATGGTATAGCGAACTATGGATCAGGGAGAGGTCTCCTGTATGGTAAGAGAACACCGCCGCCCATGGACAACCGCGTCACAGACCACACATTGGTTGTGTTGTCGGCTTTTTACCCCACTTAAGCGGCATTTTTAAGGTCCACCGTTATCCTCACTCACTCTGCGAAACACACTACAAGTACCGTAATAAAAATGTCCATATTTTCAATACATACCTATTATATTATTACTTTGATTGAGTATTTGTAAATAGCACCTCGATGTCTCTAGAAGACTAAGGCATCTAAAGATAATTTAATCGGTTTTTGCAGTAATTTTTTAAAAAGCCTAATATGTATGTGAGTCTTACACTAAAAGGCCAACCAGAAACATATTTTGAATAACGAAGTATAATTCGAAATAACGGATAATATTTACGTCTTTATTTTTATTTAGACTAGACTGTGGTTTTCCTGTTATGTATACGCAAATGATAATTAAATTAATTATATCATTAATGAAGTTTGAAAACCGGAAGTTATTTATGGTATATGATTATTTAAAATTACGTTTTATTTTATGTTCTTTATTTATCAGCGTATTTCTATAATTATCTCGATATGCATATATGAATTAAAACATAATTTAGAAATAGGTTGTTTTTATCAAGGAAAACAATTTTAAAATATTTTAACACCAGTGTAAAAATGTTTATGTTTTTTTAATTGATTTTTTACTAGCAATATAAAAGATAATCGGCATGTAATTTCGGTTTACCAGTTGTCTGGTTTACTTACATATCGGCAAAAATGGTTAACTTGGTTTATATGACGCATGACAAGTGAATGAATAAAAATTAAAAATACCGAAGTAGGTACTTACAAATATCCATGATTTTATTCCTCAAATATCTGATACGGGGTTTCTGTTAAAATTTCCGTCTCCTTATTCAAGTTACATATCTTTTGTATACGAGGGACAACGGAAGGAGGCTCATCTATTCGGTCCATTGCCTATGGACAACCTAAGCTCCATTTAGGCCGAAGGGATATTTTTGGCCTTGAATGTTAAATATGCTTTTTTTAAAAGTCTTTCAGTCGTGAAAACCATTAAAAGCACATAATAAGAATAATATAATATAATATATAAATAATAAGCATGCCTATGAATGAATTTAAATATATATTATGACCTTATTAAAACGGGTATTATAATAAGACTTAAATATCTTTTAGTATCAACTTTCTAAAATATCTTATTACTATCCAGTCTCCCTTCATATCATATTTTTTACAACGAGCGGGAAATCAGCTAGGATAATCAGTAACATCGCCGGACAACCTAGCCACAGTTTGGCTGCGGGTGCATTGTCATCCTTTAAGGCAAAATCATGCTTTTTTTGAAGGTTAAATCGTAAAAAATACCGCAAAAAGTAGTTAATAAGAATATTATATTAAGATATTACATTAACTGAATATACGCTAACCGAGAGCAACCTAAATAGTTAATTTTCAAGGTGCACTAGTCCAATCAAATATAGAAAGGGAAACGTCTAACAAATTAACAATAACAATATGCACAATGAGAATTCTGTATAATGAACCCACTTTGACGACCGGTCGACACTGACTTAATCTCGGCTTTAAATTTATCTATTCCATTACCTACACGTAACTACATAAAAATACAAATTAACTGTGAGTAGATCATTTCGAAGCGAAGGAAGCAACAAAAAGTCATCAAAATTAACGACGTTTGAAAGTTTTTGCATGTTCTTTACGTTAATATCTCCAATTTTAAATGTTAATTGAACATACTATAAAACAAAAAATAATGAGTCCCGGCCAAGTTTCTTGACGGTTTTCGGATCGGGACGTGTTTAAGAATTTAGATTTTGATACGTTCACAACTGGGTTTGTAGTCCTATGTTAAATAAAAATCTTTGAATTTGATTTTAAAATGTAGTGCCGGCATTTGACTTTAAGGTCGGCAACGCACCCCCGTCCGTGGACGGAGGACTGCGGAGGGCTCGATTGGTACCATTTAACATATTAAAAAGTGCATTTTAAATTATATACCTACTCTTAGATTACCTCATTTAATAAGTAACCCTTTGCATTTAAAGTGTGTTTTATTTGGGTATTAGATCTCATCATTCCTCGCACCCACCAAACCCAAAAAACGATACATATTCCTCCATTTTTGTAGACAGATAAAAATTATAAACGCCTATATACAGGATGTCAATTATCTCCTTAAAACATTTTATAACACTGTCCAGCTGCAACTCTTCTTGAGTTATAAACAGTGTAACTAACCCAACTTTATTTTTTTTATGGTATAGCGGACAACGGAGCAGGGCGGTATCCTATAAGGTAAGAGAACATCCGCGCCCATGGACAACCGCGCTATTGTCCACGCATTGGTTGTGTTGCCGGATTTTTATGCCACTTAAGCGGTATTTTTAAGGGCCTCTGATATCCTCACTCAATCGGGAAAACACAGCAGAGGTACCGTTTCAAGTACAACTACTATTTCACGCTGAGTATTCTGTAAGATCGTGGTATCATTTCGGGCGCGCCGGCCCAATTAGTGCTTCCGCATATGCTTCAGTATGGCTCTCCCACGGGTGAGACAGTATAAAGACACTCGCCTGGCCACTGTTAAGACTTTCAAGAGACCGAATAAATTATAAATTAAATTATAATTTAATTAGTCAGGACAAGCATTCGAACCCGATACCTCTCAATTCATAGTAGACCTATTAAACCACTTGGCTTCGAGGCTCTCTATATGAATTTAACGTTTCATCATCAGCCCATCTAAATCCACTGCTGGACATAGGCCTCCCCCAAAGACGCCCACCCGCTGCGATCTTGAGC
>DWCF01000625.1:0-41676 GCA_018230265.1 Delias oraia | reverse complement strand
CGCCACTCGAGAACCTTTCTTCCCCATCGGTTGTCGGTTCGTCGAGCGATGTGGCCAGACCATTGCCACTTCAACTTACTAATACACCCGCTATTACCACAGCTACTTACCCGCTAACTATACACCCGCCTGCCAAGCGTGGTGATTAAGGCAAATAACCCCCTATACCTACTATATACCATATTAATTATTAGTCGTAAGAAGCGACTAAAGGAGACTTCACCGGAGGGTGGGCAGCAGCGCCCTTCCGAGTACAGGAGATGTTCTGCCATCAGAAACCCGCCTGCCAATCGTGGTGATTAAGGCAAAATACCCTCCATGTTCGGGAGAGGCCTATGTCCAGCAGTGGACTTGATAGGCTGATGATGATGATATACCATATTTGTTATATTTATAAACGATGCTTTACGGTTAAGCATCATATAAACTTTGTAATACTAAATAACTAACTAAATATTTAACTCTGTTGTTTATTTGCATAGAATCATAAAATTAAGTTTTGTTTAAATGATTTATTATATAGCAAGTGTAAATTTAAACGTTTTATTTAAATTAAAATACATATATCTTTATCCGTTTATATCGAAAATTATATATTATTTTCTCTCCATTTGTCATATTTTTTTTATAATCTATCTTCTTTCAGGTTTTTGGTATGCCTTGGGCAGTTATTGGTCGATCAGCGATTGTGTACACTGATAGTTTCCTGTACCTTAGCGGCTTCTTGAACGCTCATAACCTGCTGCAAGATCTGGAGAGAAAAGGCACTATTGACCTAAAGAGTAGACTGCTATCCAGATGGTTCAGGTAAAATCGAAAAATAGAAGTGATCAGATATTCTTAATCAATTCTTACTAATTATATTTTTAAACAAAAGCCTTTTATGTTTTTCCAGCAGCTTATATTGCAAACTTCGTAAATGCTACCACGCTAAAATATGTTTAGTCATAATAGTTACTTTATGTGGCATAATAAATGGCAGTTTTATAATTAAAAATCATAATTAAAATAATTAAATAACCGGCGTAAAAAGCCGGCATCACAACCAATGCTCGGACTATGGCACGCTTGTTCATGGGTGGCAGTGTTCTCTTACCATATAGGAGACCCACCTGATCCGTTGCTTGCTATATAATTTTAAAAAATAATATATATTAACAAACATATCAGTATTAAGGTTAAATTCAAACAGTTTATGTAGTTATTTCGCCTATTAAGCATCGAAATTCCCAATGATGCACTAAACACAAACAATTATGAAACATTAATTCGTTTACACATTGAAATCCGATCAAATTTAGATGATCTGTTAGGTCATTAGCATTATACAAACACGTGCCACCCTACTAAACGACTTTAACGCTAAGCCGTGTTAAAAATTTGTTACACAATTGCAATACATGCCTTTAGTTACTTTTAAAAAAAGGTTCCCAGACTGAAGCGATATCCTTAATTTTTATTCGATATTTCATTGACAATATGGAAAATGAGATCAAGTTATTAATCAGTTAAACGAAATTTAAAATTGAGGTTTGCGATTAGACGATACATTCTTGCAGGGCGGTCCTTGTTAGAGCATTATATTATACGATTCTTCTTAAAGATTTTACGGCAATTGACGTCTTTGACGAATGAAATGACACATTAAACTTAGACAACATTAATAATAAAGAATCGAACTTATGATGGACATTAAAACGTCTTTGTTAATTGAGTTACGCAATCCGCGCTTCAATGTCAGTAAGTGTATGTTTTAACGACCGTGTAATTGATCCTATCGTCCAAATAGTCGAGGTCAAATTATTGTGTTAGCTTCTTGCCTTCAATATCATGCTTGTAAGTAATATGGTTCAATGCCTACAAATAAATGCAAAATTGAGATCTTGAATTCCAACCAAGAGACTTGTCAGTTTAAGAAAAAGGTATGGTCATCTTTGGAGTACCTAGCTCATGTTCTTTCCGGTTAGATTAACATAAAATTGATCAAATTAACAATGAAACCACACTGCAACAAAACATGTTCCTACATAACAATCGATTAATTTAAAAATTATACAAAAGTTTGGCTAAATATCTGTTTTGATTATATTAAATCTACAATTAAACAGTTACTTTATAAAAGTAAAATCGATATTTCTTATAAATAATAATAAATAATATTAATTTTTGAGAGCCTCGTAGCTATGTAAGTTGTAATAAGTGTTTAATAATGAAGCGAGAGGTATCGGGTTCGAATCCCGGTCCGGACAATTATAATTTAATTTATAATTTATTTGGTATCTGGAAGGGCTTGCCAGTGGCCAGGTGAGTGTCTCAATACTGACGCACCCGTGGGAGAGCCATGATAATGCAGAAAATGGGCCGGCTAGTCCGAACTGATACCACGGGCTCACAGATTACTAAATGTGAAATGGTAATTGTACTTGAAACGGTTCTTCTTCTGAGTTACGCTGAGTAAGTACGGATATCGGAGGTCCTTAAAAATACCGCTTAAGTGGCGTAAAAAACCAACGGCACAGTTGTCCATGGCGGTGTTCTTTCTATATTGAGACCCACCTGGTCCGTTGTCGGCTATAAAATAAAAAAAAAAAATATATAGACTTAATGTTAACCGTTGCTTTCAGATTGTTTCCGCTATTTTTAAGCGTGATGCTATTCGCCACATACGTTTTACCGGACTTGAACAATGGGCCTCAATGGAATCTAGTAATGGTGGAACACAGTCGAGTGTGTGAGAAGACTATGTGGAGAAGCTTCTTCTTCATTCACAATTACTTTGGCTTCGAGGAAATGGTAATGATCTTCATCATACATCTTCTCTAGAAGTGACGGTTTATTAGAAAATGTTATACATTTTTTATATGTATAACAATTCAAACAAAATTTTTAATATTTTCACCTTGGTTACTTGTTTTCCAACTTACCGTCTCTGATGGAGAATATTTGTAGATTGTACAATGAACCAAATATCAGCTCTATCGCCTACATTCTAATAAGAGACGTATAGGCCTCTATAATTTTCCAATGTACAATAGAATGCAGAATCTAGATCACACTCGCAATAGATTAAATAGCTGACACTAACAAGTTATATAAGATGTTGGGAACTGGTTCAGATTGCATTGTAATGTTAATAACGCTGATAAGTTATATATGCTACAAAAAAGTAATTTCTTTAGTGTTCACATTTCACTCGGGTAACACAAAAAACTTTTCACATATGAAAAGAATTTATCTATATACAATTTAAAATATATAATATATATTGTAGTTTTAGTAGAGATTTTATAAATACGCATTCAACAGTTAAAGTCATTAACAAAAACGAGCCAAAATTCGCGGAACATAAGTGTTTGAAAACCATTAGAAGCCTTTTGACGTTGTTTCTCTAAAAGCAAAATAAACTAGGACAAGAATTTCACCTCCAGGATAAATGCTCTACTCCACTCGTTGTACTCATTACAATAAAACTTTAACATTTTTCCTTAAAGAAAGGTCGGTTGTAATTCAGTTTCATGTTAGGGTTGGAATTTCTTAATATACAAGATAATTATTTAATAATATATTATATATTAATTATATATACTATATCTAAACAGTCGTAGTAAAACAATACATACATTACAACACGTTAACTTCATACTTCTAAAACTATAGGTACGTTGTTTAGAAAAAGGTATATTTATTACATTGTGCTACTAGCAGTAACATATTAATATTTAATAGAGCTCTGAGAGCCTCGTAGCTTAATCGTTTTTAAAGTGTATCATGAAGCGAGAAGTATGGGGTTCGAATCCTGGTCCAGACAATTATAATTTAATTTATAATTTATTTGGTTTCCGGAAGATCTTGACAGTGGCCGTGTAAGTGTCTTAATACTATCGCACCCGTGGGAGAGCCATGCTGACGCACTAATTGGGCCGGCTCGTCCGAAGTGATACAACGGGCTCACAGAATACTTAGCGTCAAACAGTACTGTGTTTCGCAGAGTGGGTGAGGATATCGGAGGCCCACAAAAAGTACCGTTTAAGCGGCGTAAAAAGGCGGCAACATAAACAATACGCGGACTGTGGCGCGGTTGTTCATGGGCGGCGATGTTATCTTACCATATAAGAGACCCGCGTGCTCCGTTGTCCGCTATAAAATAATAAAAAAATTAGATTCGTTTCCAAGCGTCTACTTTTAAATGTAAAACCACGCGCGGACTGTGGCGCGATTTGTCATGGGTGGCGATGTTCTCTTACAATATAGAAGACCCGCCTGCTCTATTGTCCGATATAGAATTTAAAAAAAGTATATATTTATTGATTAGTGAATTAAAAATTTTCAGTGTCTAACTCACACGCATCAATTGGGTATTGACATGCAACTGTATGTGGCCACATTTCCCCTGATGATTATTCTTTGGCGGTTCAGAAAGACTGGTCTAGCACTTATAGTAGCGATCGCAGTAGGTTCCACAATACTACGGTTTCTAGCAACTCATTGGTACGATATTAGCATGTTCGTCTACTATGGTATATCGTAAGTATATTATATATCATAATTATTTATTGTAGCATTAAACTATTAATTTTTAAATATAAGGATGGAATATTAAGATTACGTATAACCTGTTAAGCTGTTTTATTTTGCAGAAAATTTAGTTTACTTTTATTATGTATTTTTTGAAAAATCTATATTACGTCTCTCATTTTTATTTTCTATAGATAAGAATAAAATAAACAAATATAGTACAAATTTAATATAAAACATATAAATCTCTTTATTTGTAGTGTGTCAAAGTTGCTTGATGCAGCTAAATACTCCTATATTTTACCAATGCATCGCGCAACGATATACCTCATTGGAGTCCTTATGGCGTACTTCATTAAATCCAAGAAACCGAACGTAAATCTCAGTGATGTGAGTATAATTTAATTAAAAGTATGGAGAAGTGCCTACATACAGCGGCACAATTAGGGGAACGCAATAAAAAGGTTTATTTTTTTCGAGAAATTTATGTTGTACATATGTTTTTTTAATTATATAATAATAACTTGCATTCAAACTAAATAAAATAAATGCAACATGCATTACAGCCCCAGAAGTTGCTGGCAAATCACATATTTTATATCAGAACAAAGTGCATTATTCGGATGTAAATACTAAAATGAACCACTGCTCCCTTTCACAGCCTCTTCCAAACTTCTTAACAGAATAAAAAAAAAATTCAAATCAGAAAATCCTTAAAAAAGCATTAATTCTTGGCGGAACACTTAAAATAAAAGTTGAGTGTACTTAAAACAATCTGTTATGATGGTGTTAATACTTAAACAAAAACCACTTGTCTAAATACCCGTCAATATTTTAAAAAAAACCGACTAGTTTTGCGTTCCTCATTATGCCTCTTAGTGTACGGTACGAATTCAACATGATGTCAGTTACTTACCAAAGTGATGTACCTGAGTGATACTTATATGATTTGTTTTCGTTCAGTGAAATATAGTTCATTAAATATTACATATTTTTTATGGTATACTGGTAACGGAGCAGGTAGGTGGGTCTCCTGTATGGTAAAAGAACACCGCCGCCCATGGAAAACCGCGCTGTAGTCCGCACATTGGTTGTGTTGCCGGCTTTATACGCCATTTAAATAGCATTTTTAACAACGTTGTACTTGAAATGGTACTCTCAACATAACACCATTTCCAGTACAACTTCTGTTATATGTAGAGTATTCTGTGAGCCCATGGGATCACTTCGGACGAGCCGGCTCAATTAGTGCGGCAGCATATGCTTCAGTATGAATGCATGACGCACCAATTGGGCCGGCTCGGGTGAAGTTATACCACGGGGTCACAGAATATTCATCGTAAAACGGTACTTGTACTGTTTCGCAGAGTGAGTGAGGATATGGGACGCTTAAGTGGTGTAAAAAGCCGGTAAAATAACCAATACGTGGACTGTGGCGCGGTTGTCCATGGGCGGCGGTGTTCTCTTACCATACAGGAGACCCAATCTATTGTCCGCTAAACTATAAAATTAAAAAAAGATATTATTATTCTAGACTCAAGCAAGAATAGTGTGGTTTGTTTGCTGGTCGATAGCGGCCTTTACAATAGTCAGTCCGTACAAGATGGGTTTGGAAGGATATCGCTATGAGCACTTCCCTGCTGCTATGTTCGCTGCGTTTGCGCCGATTTTGTGGGGAATCTTCATGAGTATAGCGCACTGGGCTATTTGCAATGACTACGCAGGTATTCTAATTTATTTACAACTAAATGATCCCGGAAAACTTTTTCTTGCCATATAAATTTAAAATTTTCGCTGTTAACAAAAGGGTCTAGTGATAGAAAACCACAAAAAAACAAAATGTTTCAATTGAATAAATAACCTTAATATTCGTATTCCTAAAGCCAATTATCGCTTTACATTCCCTCCACTAAGAACATCTTTAATGAGAAAGTAACTAGTATGGTATTCATAATTTAGTTAAGGTTGAGATTGACTTAAAGTATTACAATACTTCTAACATATTAGTTTTATGTGGTGTTATCACGATTCGTTTGTAAGGGAGTATAGAAAAGTGTTATTGTTCAACCTTTCTGACACCTTTTTAAAATTTTCCCTGCATAACAACCATCTTCGTAATTTGAGCCATATTCAAGTAAATAGTTAGCGAAATCGGTTTAGCTGCTCTCGAAATTAATACTTAGCAACATATTCAGCATTTAATTTTTATATTATAGATATATGATGCACGCTATGGTAAATATATTCCAAATACAATTGTAGTTTTAATTTTAAATTTAGGGAATTCTAACTTCTCTAACAAAAATACAAATTTAATGGTATAATTTCGCAGTCACAATATCTAGAATCATCACCATTTAACTCAAGACCCAATTTTGTAAATAATCGTTTTCGCTTTTAAATCCGTAGGCTCATTACTAATATGTATTATAAAAGACTTCCTTCCATATAACTCTAACTCTTTTTTTTGTGGTCAAGGTATCGGAACTTCGTTCGTTGAGTCGCGAGCGTTCAAGTTCTTCAATAAAATTGCATACAGTGTCTACCTTACTCAGTTTCCAATATTCTTCTACAACGTCGGAGTTCAGAGGCATGCTGAGTTCTATTCTCCTTTCCTATTGGTAAGCACATGTAGTAAGGTTCAGCGTTGTATTAATATGCACCTATTACAACAATGCTTCACCTCACCTCTCCATTTAATTATTATACAATGAAGTATTAGATAAATGTCTATTATAATTTTGATAATAAATTTCTAATTTTTTTGCGTTTAAATTTCATTAAGTTTGGATACCAAACTAAATACATAGAATGTGTTTAACGATGATTTTCAGCGTTCAACTCTTAAGACAGAATTTCTCAAAATATTATTTGAATAAAAATGTTTACTCAATTCTTACAATTCCTTTGGTCGAGTTTTTCTTAGTAACCCAATTAAAAGTTCGTTAATAAACTTCCAAATTCCAGTGAATCAAACAAAAGAATGTTCATTCGCTGATTTAATTTAAAATAAATTTCGACCGTGCAGCGCTTTTCAATGTTCTGGGTTTCATTATAAACTTACTTTATGTAATGTTGTTTTATTTTCTATAAAATTAATTACTTATGAGAACTATACAGTTATATTAATCATAAATTATAAATGATATCCTAGAAGACTTCCAAACTTTGTTTAAAAAGTATTGTTGAGATATTTTATTTATTAATTTCAGATCCAACTCCCAGAGATGGCATTAGTACTGGTGATATCAATAATGGCTACCGTTGCCATTGAAATGCCATTCAACCAAGTGTATAGGATATATTTTGGTAAGGAGCTATAAAATGCTAAGGGACAGGACATCCCAAATTTATTTATACTATGACGCCCTTTAGAATCATTATTTTTCTTTCCACGCCCCTTATTCCCAATAAACAAAACTACCTACTATATTGGAATAAAAAACAGTATTAGTGAGCTTAATATGGGTTATCGTAAAATATATTTAAAAATCGAATAAAATCGCCGCACAGTGTGGGCTCTGCTATAGGATATTAAACCAAGTTAATGGTTTTTTCTTTTATCTGCCACCTCTTAATATATGTAAAATATAAATATGAGAGTTTAATGAGGAGTATAATTTCAGAATTATGATAGTAGAACATGAATCATTTCAAACATTTCAGACTTGTAGACCTAAGACTTGAATTAGGTATAATAATCAAACAACTGAACTAATAAAAAAGAAACTAGAAGTTGTATTATATAAAATGTTTGATGAGTCATGGAATATAAATGAAAATAAAGCAAATTTTAACAACTGTTATAACTTATCAGTTTAAGGTTTAAAACAGTCAGTCTATATCATATAATTTAGGTATATTATTATTTTTTTAATTTTCAGGTAAATCACAAACAAAGTTAAAGGACAAATGAAGTATAAAGAAACAATCAACTGACTGTTATATATTTAGCTTAAGCCAAACATCACTTATTTTGATAATTTTTATATTATTAATAAGTATTTATAAGGTTAATAATAATAAATGATAGGTTTTTATGAGACATTTATTTTAATTCATCGAGATCGTAATAAAATCCTTAATTATCTATTTACAGTTACAAGTATGTACTTGATTAAGATGGCACCTATGTAGGTGCCATCTTAATCATTTTATCATTACAATGACATAATTATATTTATAAGCATACATTTACATGTCATTATTTTACAAATCTCACGAAGCTGATGGATATTGCTTATGCCATAGAAGATGAATAATTATGGCGACTCAAAAAATTCACTTTATGACAAACAAAGTTAAATGAAGGCGATCTATTATTTTCACATCATAACAGCGCTTTACTAATTCATGATATATTTTTTCTAGATATATTATTAAATTAAATAAGAGTCAGTTATACAAGTCAAAGTTAAATCGCCTACTGCCATGATTTATTTAACAACAATATGAAAATATTTTCTTCAGGTTTAATTTACTATTTCATTTGCCCTTACTTATTGTAAATGCAAAAACTAAAATGTTTAGTACCATAATCGCTCACAGTGTGCATAAATCGTAAATTAATATTTAAAAGTTATATTTTTCTCTCAATATTGAGGCAATTTCATCATGTAATAAATTTAAAATTTTGTAGCTCTATATTTAAATATCTCACGGTCTTATGTAAGTTGCCACTGTCAGCTAAGTTCAGGACAGTGAGTGTCAGGTTGACATTGACATTTTACTTTCCCCTGATCTCTGACAAGCCAAGCTCCTTCAGAACACGGACCTTGTGTATGAAGAATATGACATGTATTGCCATATATTTCTGCTCCAGGTTTCGACAAGCATGTAATCACCTGTAAGAATTATAGATTTCATTAATTATGGATAAACAATTTCTTATCATATAATAATTATAATAATAAAAATGAACGAATAAATGTAATTAGTGATTTTTATATACTTTTCAAAAATTATGAAAATTATCCATTATGCATCTCTTTGATCAGTAAGAGTTTGAAGTGGTCATTACTAATTTAGCTGGTGCGTAATTGGTTTTCAAAAGACTACTTTAATGAAAATTTATATTCGAAAAGAACATTTATATTTAATATTCTCCTAACGCTTTCAATGTGAAATCTAAAATTGAAAAATATTGTATTGTTTTTTAAGTAGCAAATTTACAGCGACAAAAAGGGACTTGAAGTAGATTTATATATGGTAAATTTTAACCTTTTTAATAAGACACATGCTTCCATGTCCACAAGCACAGACTCCATTATGGCTGATGCCGTCCACCGCAGGTCGTGCTTCAAAATCGAAAGACAGGACTTCGCCCAATGGACATGGTTCTGTGGCACCGGGCCGATAGCAGCGCCGACGTTTTGGAAAATATAGACGGCCCCTGGCACATGGCACCTGCAATGTTATGTTCAATATTAAATCACCTCACGTGGACGTACTAATTGGGCCATCTCGTCCGAAGTGATACCACGAGCTCACATAATACTCAGCGTGAGATGATACTTGTGCTGTGTTTCGCTGAATGATTGAGGATATCGGAGGCCCTTAAAAATGCTGCTTCAAAAGCCGGAATTAAACCAATGCGCGGACAGTGGTGCGGTTGTCCATGGGCGGCGGTGTTCTATTACCACATAGGAGACCCACCTGCTCCGTTATTCACTATACTATAAAAAACAATATCTTACTAATTGAATGAAATAGAAGTCACGTAATAGATTGTTGTTCCTCATTATACTCAGGAAATTGGGCCATCTCATTAGAGGTGATACCACGGGCTTCTAGAGTTACTTAGTTCTAGAGTGAGGATATTGGAGGCCCTTGAAGTTATACCGTTTAAGGAGCGTAAAAAGTCAGCAACACAACCAAAGCACAGATAGTGGCGCGATATTCCATGTGTAGCAGTGATCTTTTACCATAGAGGAGACCTGCTACGTTGCCCGCTATACCATAAAAAATTCTTACTTTAGTACACCGTCCATCTTTTGTAATCATTTCTTCCTGACCACAAGGCCCTCTAGTATACATTCTATAGCAGGCTCCATCAGACGCCCGCGCGTAAAATGATTTACATTTGCACTCAGCGCGGAATTTTGTAGATGACACATCCGTTATTGAAAATATATGGCCTTTTGGACAAGGCCCTGTGGTATCTAAAATATTTGAATAATGGGTAAAGATAAAAGACTTTTGGAGAATGTCTAACAGTTAGGTGGTTTTTTATCCTTTATTCAGCAAACTATATCAGATGGTAATGTTTGTTTTAATTAATAATATCTGTAATGCATTTCATATGAAAATATAATAATTATAACTAATAAATATATTATATTATATACTACATAAATAAACTTTATTAGTGATTATGTAATACATCTCAATCAACATAAATAAAAGGTTCTCGTACGTCTCTGAATACAAAAATGAGCGGAAATACAAATTACAACGTACTAGATGTTTCTTACGTATACAGAGTAAGTAACTTCGCGCCAAGCGATCACGTAAATTGAAGAAAAAGTATATTTTTGTATCAAAACAATAATAAAAGAAACATATTATTAAATGAGATATATTCATTGAACCACTTGATACATAATCAGTACTTAAACAATTATTAGTTTATTTACGTATAGACGTCATTCTTTTCATACTTACCTAGTTCGTAACAGCCTTTCGTTTCATTATGGTAATGCGGAAGATGAGATTCACAGCCACACTTTGCTCCTGGCAGGAATAACTGACCTTTCTCGCATGGACCTCGGGAGTAGTGTGGGTAACAGCTTTCATCTGCTGCCCAATAGTTGGAATTGTCCTTTTTGCACTGAAAAATTATTATTCATATTTAGAGAGTCACAATAAAAATATCCTTCATATGGTTAACTTTCTCTAAATTCTTAAAATCAATTGTAAAAAGCAGAGAAAATTTTCATTTAAAAGATATTTTAATATATTACTAACGTAACGGACAAATTGTTTACAAAAATTCAATGAAAAAATATTTAATAAGCGACGTATAATATGAGATGGGCTGTCCTATAAGGATAAAATACCGGAAGTCTTTCTTAATCTTATATAAATGTATATACTTAAAAACAATATTTAATTGATTCTGATATATATACCATATCAATTTTTATAAAGCCGGCAATACATTCAAATATGTCCTTACCGTACAATTAGCAAGACCGTCCTGGCCAACTTGTAGAATAGACCCTAGAAAGCACGGTCCCTGACTCATCCTGTAATAGCAGCGGTCATCCGGGGGCCAGTAGACCAAGGTTTCGTCTGCACATTGCTTCGGCCTTACGCAAAGCCCTTGACGTTCACTGAAAACCGATATGAACGTTAGTCATTATGAGAAAAATCTCTTTCCTTATTCGATTTCCACAAACTGAATGGCTCACAGAATGCTCAGCGTGAAGCGATACTTATACTTATATATGTGTTTCGCTGAGTGAGTGAGGATATCAGAAGCGTAAAAAGTCGGCAACATAACCAAAGCGCGGACTGTGGCGAGGTTTTCCAAGAGCGGCGATGTTCTCTTAACATATAGGAGAGTTATTGACTCCTATAAGAGATATTGATTAACATTTCTGGATTCAGGGCTTTTAGAATAGGATGCTTACCTACCCTCTCTTTTTGAAAGACTCTTCGACTGGGGCGAAGTACTCTCCGTTTCTGCATGGTCCCCTCTCAAACAATTTGTGACATGTAGTCGAATATGGTAGCTGGGCAGTTCCAGGGGGACACTTGCATTCCGCAACTGTCATTGTGCCACGCCGACCTGGACTCAGCTCTTGAGTATCGGGACATGGATGGCCTTTCTGGAATGCATATGGATGACCTTGATTTTGTAATTTAATTATAATTTGAAGATTACCCATTTTCTATAAATGATATGCCGTGTCAAAGATACGGAATATATTCCTTATAATCATTTTATACTTATGTTTGTTTACTTTTTACTTTTCATTTTGTTTCTCGGATATTCGAGCTCTGGACTTTACATGCGCGTACTTATGCAAGGATAGGTGCTTCATATTTTATAGCTAATATCTGTTAATCAGTTTTTCAATTCAGGTGACAGTAACTCTTCTCATTATTTATAATACCCTTTTTTTCTTGTGTATTTTAAATTTTTACAAACTTCATAAATAGGTAATATATAGTAGCTGTAAAATTTATCAGTTTAGATATTCAAATCCGTTTTTTTTTCACGGAACAGCGAACAATGCAGTAGATGGGTCTCTTATATGGTAAGAAAACACCAACGCTACGATAAATTGGTAATTGTGTATTGCACAGTCCGTGCATTGGCTGTGTTGCCAGTTTTTTACGTCAAGCGGCATTTTTAAGAGCCTCCGATATCCTCACTCAACGAAACACAATAGAAGCACCGTTTCAAGTACAATTTCACTCTGAGTTTTCTGTGAGCCCGTGGTATCACTTCGGACGAGCCGGCCCAATTAGTGCGTCAGCATATGCTTCAGCATGACTCTCCTACGGGTGCTTTCTATACATCTTAGTTAAATAACTGTTTTTGCAAAATTTTAATTACTAATGATGATATATCTCTTACATAGAGATTAAAACTATTGAAACGACTATACATATATATGTATAGGTACTATTGTACACTGTGTAATATTCTTTGTATTAATATAATCCCATTGTGTTGAGATTATACGACATCGATAATTATTTAAAGAAATTTCTTACAAGACTCTTTAACAATAATTCCATGATCGGAATGCATCTGCGCAGGCAATTGTTATAATAATGACCTGTAAATGACCCTACAGCAGGAAGGCTGTACATCAACTGGTAACGTCTAGTCTTATCATTCTTACATCACACGGAAATAGCTCAGTGTATTTCAGTAGAACTTTCACTTAAATTTATATACAAACAGAAATCTTGTATTGGCAGGGCTCGCTTATTTAACAGAGTCGATGTAAAGATAACATTAAAAGCTTCTACGGTTCATTTTTGTCCTATCTAAAGATAATAAATTTTAAATAACTCATGCAAACAATTAAAATTTATTGTAAATTTAGCATACTAGAAGTTCATAGACAAAATCACATTAACCTTATAAAATAAAACTATTACTATTACAATCCATAATAAAAATGTCAATTATATTTTATATCTATATGAAATTGAATATATAATTAATGCCAGTTATAAAAGTTGATGTAAAGTATAAATATGTTCTTAGGAAATTCTAAGATGTCGTTAAAGAGACAAACTGTTTAACATGTCAGATTGTCAGTTATCACTGCGATGTTAACCCAGTGCAGTGGGTCAACATATGTCATAACAGAATCGGTCACGGTCTCTTGTAAAATTGAACCGGTTTCGCATCGTAGTATTAACAAGGCGCTAACTATCAAAACGATTTTACTGTATACATTAACTTGTCTAGCCTACAAAAGGAGATTGAGAACCTAAGATAACCTATATGGAATAGAAAAAAATCTAGTGAGTGACGATATCGGAGACCCTTAAAATGACACTTAAGTGGCGTAAAAAGCCGACAACACAACCAATGCCCGAAATGTGGCGCGGTCGTTCTTGGGCGGCGGTGTTCTCTTACCATATACGAGACCCACATACTCCGCTGTCCGCTATAAAATAAAAAAAATCTATATTTAATACGTTAGTTTTGCTTTATCGTGTTTCCGGGAGATTTAACAATTGAATTTAGAATCAATTAATTGCATCATTAAGTATATTTCTTCTGATTTTGAAACGTACTTACCTTATAAATTGTATAGCATTTTCCATCAGTTGGCCAATACAACATGAGCCATCCTTTATCATGCGAAGCACAAGGGTTACTGTGAACATCAGCCCAAGGCGGTGGCAGTACTGCGGCGTTAGAACAAACCACCAGTAAAAAAAAGATTGCGCCATTTATCCATATCTCCATTTTAAAGCAACGAATTTACAATTAAAAGAACAAAATAATAAACTTCAACGGCGAATCACTGTTCGAAAAACACTGTTCCATTTTCAATTTTACACGAAATGTTTTAACTATAGTTAACATATAATTCTTCTTATTTAACTACTAAAATAGTCTTAAAGAGTAAACATATTTTTATAATTGCATGCTGGCAAATCACACTGTTCCGCTTTTTGCACTTCCTTACAAGAATTTGTTTTAATACGTAAACAATAAAACTAATTGAGATTAATAAAACTTGCTTTTTTATTTTAAAAATGTAAAACACATATTTTGGTAATTACGAGTGAGAATTGTAACAATTCATGAAAGATATAGAATATAAAGAAATCCGTGTCAAGTCGTTTTAAGAATAATAAAGTTGCTTTAATACACAAAGCATGTGCGCTTATGTTAATCTCACAATGCTCAACAATAGGTGTTATATTCAAAAGTATAACGGTGAGCCCACGAAGACGAAATGTTGAAACTGCAATTATTATTAACCCACTTAAATCCGAGATTGCGTTAGATTCTGCTCATGCCCATAAAAAGTGAGCTTTTTATTTAAAATTTAAGAACTATTATTTCACTAGATACTTTTAAATTACATATCAGACACCAGACAACTGATACTTATTCGTTTTAGAATAATTGTTTTTTTATACAATTTAAAAAATCTTAAATATATTTAATATTGACTTTCAACTTTTATTGGCAATCATTGAAATAATTTATTTTTGCTACACTAACTTGATTTAAAAATAATAATACAATTAAGTTACAAAATCAAATGGTTTTATGGTAAATTTTAATGTGGGAACACTTATTACAAATTCAAAAATCTCTTAAGTAAATTAATATTAAATTCTTTATTAAAATATTTTTTACTGACTTAGGTGTCCAATATAATATTTACATGATGTTTTGTCAATTGATTTAAATTTAATCACTAATACGTTATCACTAAAATTTACACATCGCAGGTTTTCAGAGGTCACACAACTACGTGCATATAGCACCGCGTCTCAACATCTACTGTTACCACTTACCAGGCGCTGATACAGGAGGCCGTTAGGGGCTCAATCAAACATCTTCCATGTTGAGGACATCGCAAGCTGCAGACCTACAAAACTAATTATAAATTTCGTAAACTAACCTTATGAATATCACAAAATCTCCCTCTGAAAAAGCGTTAAAATTTGAAGGCTGTCTGTATTCCAGAAAATAATATAATGTTAATTATTGTTAAAATCTTTGTTTCTATCTATATATATCTTAGTTTTGTATTAGTATAACTAATAAAACTTTTTATTTCCATACTAAAATACGGACTTTACTTGTTAATAGTAAAAATGTATCATATATAACTATTTCATTTTGACAATGAAAAGATAAATCCTATCTGCACCTATCACCCTTAATAGTATGTTTTAAACTTCAAACGAGTAAAAACCGAGACGGGATAGAATTCAAATGGAAACAGTCGTTTTACAATTAATATTTTTTTATATAACGGAGCAGGTGAGTCTCCTATATGGAAAGAACACCGCTGCCCATTACAACCGTGCCATAGTCCGTGCATTGGTTGTGTTACCGTCTTTTTACGCCAATCAAGCAGCATTTTTAAGGGCATCTCTTATCCTCACCCACTCAAAGAAACACAGTACAAGTACCGTTTCACATCGATAATTCTGTGAGCCTGTGGTATCACTTCGGACGAGACCGTCCAATTAGTGATTCCAAATATGCTTCAGCATGCTTTTCCCACGCGTGCTAGAAAAAATACTTAGATTACAATTTTAATGAAACGAATTATAAAACTCTGAACATCAACATACCATACAGACATAGCAAGTAAGGGTTGCGCTGTCGAGTGTCGACAGTTGGAGCTCGGAACATGTTTATTTAACTCATTAACTGGTTTTATTTTTTTTTCACATCCACTACAAACGTCAGATCTTTACTTGATTGTTGACATTGCGAGCATGCCGCCTCAGCTAACGACCTCTAATAGTTTAAACAGGGTGAATGCCTCCTGGAGATGGATACATGTTAAGTGAATAATTTTAATATTACCAGGCTCATTCAGGTTTATGAGCAGGCTGTACAAATAAAGAAAATGACGCTTCAGGATCCTGCCACATATATAAGTTAATTTTTTGAAGAAAATTTTTATTTATTGTAGCTCTATATCTGTATCTCTACCTTCATCGTTGATTCGTGTTTGTTTCAAACGAGTAGGAGGCTCGTCTAGAGTAAACTGTCTTAGACATCCCCAGCCCTTACTTGCCCGGGGGTGGTTTGTTGGCGTTAAGGTTGGCTATGCGCTTCTTTTGAAGGCTCCCAAGCCATATTGGACATATCTCTGCAAGCAGCTGATTCCACTGATGTTTTTTAATTTTACAGTAAAAAAGCTTTATTAGTCATGTCTATTCTCCAAACTCTAAATTATCTATCAAGACCTGAGAGATCAATAAATGTTTGTGTAGTCTATAAAATACATTTGAATGGATCAGCCAAAGTTGCATACAATATAATGTTACATCACAGCTTTCGGATGCGCCACAATATAAGGCATAACCAACTTCTGCAATCACTAAGTCTATATCAAAATACGATCACTTTCAGCTATATAATATTTTGTCACACAAAACATGTTTAATTGGCTAATAACTTAGCTAGACCGCCGTAAAGTTATCAAAGTGACGGCTACAAGTTACAATGTTAAGTCGAGTTGGGTTAAGATGCGGAAGAGTTTTCATGGTTCATACTTTGTGATCTGCATCAATGCTTAACTAACCTTATAATGTTACCAGTATCGTATTACTTTCTTCCTGTTGACAGATAGGTACTATTTTATATCTTATGAAAAAGAGAGCCTCGTAGCTAAGTGTTTTAATAAGTCTACCAACTGAGTGGTATCGGGTTCGAATCCCGGTCCGGACAATTATAAATTATAATTAAATTTATAATTTATTGGGTGTCTGGAAGGACTTGTCAGGGGCCGGGTGAGTATCATAATATTTTCGCGTGCGTGAGCCATGATGAAGCATTGTGGACGCACTAATTGGGCCAGCTCATTCGGAATGATACCACGAGCTCACGGAACTGTAGTTGTACTTTAGAAGGTGCTTCTACTGTGTTTCGCTGAGTGAGGATATCGGAGTCCCTTAAAAATGCCACTTAAGTTGCGTAAAAAGCCAACAACACAATCGATGCGCTGATAGTGGTTTGGTTGTCCAAAGGCGGCGGTGTTCTTTTATCATATAGAAGAACCACCTGCTCCATTGTCCGCTAAACCATAAAAAAATAAAAAAAACGATATAATCTTCCATTTAATTACTCGTTTATTTATATTTACACCTTCAAAACGTATTATCGAAAAAATTCCCACTGTTTATATTATATTTAAAAAATTTTGAGCAGCCAGTCTTCAATTAGTCGTTTCAAAATTAAATAGACCAATGGAAAACACACCTACATACATATTTTGGAAAGTATTAATTAATTATATGTATTAATCTCATTTAATAAAATTTCATAATAACTACTATTCGCGACTTTTACCACTATAATTAATAGTATTTGAAATATTTTAACCTCGTTTCTTGAAAAAAAGTCGTTGCCAACGTCACCGTATTTTAATTAAAATTTATTCAATGGTTTTTGTTCATAAATATATTTACTGCTGTGATGATGACGATTGTATAAAATACAGTTGGTAAGTACGGATTACGTGTTATCAGAAGACATTGCGAGGAATTCTACTATCAAGCAAAACTACAAAGGTACCGTTATAGTAAATTATAGAGGCGTGCCCAATATCGAGCTTCGAAGTTTGAACGCTTTTGAGCCGCTATTACTATTACGTTACACGGTGATGCAAGCAATTCACCGTTTACCGTTAAATGAGGTTGATAGACTCTGACGACGCAAAAACCATAATCTAGATATAAATTGCAACTCGGGCGCCGTTATGGGAGCTAATAAGTGAAAATTAAAACCAATAAAAAACCACTGATATGCGAATTACAAATAATATTACCTCATGCGTGGAATAGATTTTAAACACGTAAGAATTATCTCTATCCAATCGTCACCTCGTACAGAAGCTCACACCGAGACACGCAATAAATATTCAAAACATTTTGGTATTGGCTTTTATCAAATCTATATATTTCAGTAGCTAAATGTTTTGAAAAATAATTAAAACGATTCTTAAAACAGTTCCTGGTTGCACGCATTTAAATAAAACCAGAGTCAAATCCAAAGAAGTTTTATCCTTAATAAGAATGTATTGGCTTAAAATGCAACAGGCGTAGCTTTGAAGCCTTCTCGCTTGAATTTGATTAAAAATAACGAGCTCTCTACCATATCCGCGTTATACTGAGTAGCTCTATGTAAAAAGTATCTCTTTCTGTAACTAACTGATGTCCACGTTCCCAATCTAAGAAGGATTCTAGTTACCTAGGAATATTTGGCTTCATAAAAAATGTGTCTACAAAAAGGTATGCAACGACTAGAAAACCTTAAGATTAAATTGGTATTTACTTATTATTATTATTATATTATAATAAAAAGCTTGACTGATTAACAATTTAATCCAGTTAGAAAGTATTTGACATCTCTATTACATATCTCCCACTTAAAAATAGGTATATTATTAAATCCTATACAAAACTCATGAAAACATTTAGAAACAAAAACATATAGAATAAAAAAAAATCTAATACAATGATATAATTTTAATTGTTGATGCTTGATCGCCATTTCCCTTTTATTTACAGCCGACTCAGCTGGCTTAACATTACATTAAGCGCGAATTTGTAATTCTGATGAGTTCTTTCGTTTTGTTACATAATTTGCTATAACGGTCTTATTTTTATATTTATTATGATGTAATAACTCCATTATGATGTTGTAAGAGTAATTTATTCTATTTAAAATTATAAGCAAGATTTTCCGAGGTACTTGGCCTACTATCTACTATTGATCACTCCCTCAGAGTCCGGTTAATTTATGGTGCTTTAGGATTGTATTTTGATTGATTTCATTGACTGCATAATACATTGACAGTAACTACAGACTAAAAAAAATCAAGTCAGAAAGTATAAATTTCGATAAAAATATATAAATTAAATCTTTTGGCTTCAACTTATATAACATTATACTTTCATTTCCTGTTACAGCAAACAATAATCCTATAAAACCTAAGGATCAAAGATAAAATTCATAATTCACAAAATTAGTAATTTAAATTATCATGGATTGCTAGTCATATCGCTAACTAGCTAAGCGTGGTTTGAAATGTATGTTAAAACTAATTATTATAAACGATTTACAGAATCAATGTAAATTGAAATAACCATTCAGTGTCACTGTGTCAACGCCTACGTAATAATGTCCCCTACATTCTATGAATTCTATTAACTTTTACATAACCCTCCGAAATTCCGGCGCCGTAGCTCAGTTGGTAATGCTTCAAACATTCTATTCGTGTAAGATATGAAAGCCATATCCATAGTTCCTGGTTTATATTAAGGCAAAGAGACATTTAAAAGTAGGCGCTTGGAAGCGAATCTAATTTTTTTATTATTCTATAGCGGACAACGGAGCACGTAGGTCTCTTATATGGTAAGATAACATCGCTGCCCATGAACAACCGCGCCACAGTCCACGTATTGTTTATGTTGCCGCCTTTTTACGCCGTTTAAGCGGCACTTTTAAGGCCTGTCATATCCTCATTTCTTCTGAGAAAGACAGTAGAAGTATCGTTTCACGCTGAGTAATTCAGTGAGACCGTGGTATCACTTCGGATGAACCGAGCCCAATTAGTACGTCAACATATGCTTCAGCATGGCTCTCCCACGGATGAAATTACACTTATTTTAAAAATATACGAATTTTAACTAGTTATCCTAATTGCATATTTTATATCAAAACAGATAATAAATCAACATAATATACAGAATTACAAAATATGATACAGGTGGTATTTTATTATTTGTACAATAACATTTTTTTAAACATAAAAATTGCAATCTTATGGGTAGTAAAAGAATATATTGTTTATCAAAGATACTTATAATACCGACCATGTCATAGCTTACATTATTATAGTCGTAATATTATAATATTAAAAAATATATTTAATTAAAGAAATTTACAAGATTTTATTACCTATATTTCATAGTTTTTGCTAGTAAATACGAATTTAATTGATTTTTTTATCTAAACGTCATCTAGGTCTTTGAATATGAACTATAGTTGAAAGTTCAAATGGGAACTAAGATCTAAATATTCAACATCCTGTTAGATTTTTAAAAATTTCAATTGGTAAGTAACGTTTTTTTCGTTGTTTTGTCATTGTTATCCTTTTTTTTATTATTTTCGATGTGTTTACGACGAAAATATAGTTGTTAAAATACTAACCAACATGACTGTAGGCTTATTGTCAAAATATGTGTCAAGCAATTTTATATTTTTAAATTTATAGTAATAGTTGGTGATTTGACTTGTGTGACGTCTGCCCAAAATGGGGATACCACCTGACTGACGTCTGCCTATAATGAGGAAACCGCCATGATAAAAGAACATGGAAACATAGAGATTAAGGGAGAATCTATATCTGTTTATACTCTACTAAAATAAATAATTGCTGTGTTATGTGTAGTGTTTCATTTATGGTTGATGTATAAATTATTTTCCGAAATATTATACTAAAAAGGTAAGTGTTTTTTGTTAATAACAGTATTCTACGCTTCTTAAATGATACATTTATCAAAAAATACGATGAAGATCATATATATCTTGATTTTTTAAGTTGGCAGACTCCAGATAAGTATACATCGATGTAACATCGTTTTTTGTAGACGATGGATTGTGAACGTTGTCACCTACAATCGCAAACCTATCTCTACGAGTCATAAGCGTAGATTTTTCTATTATTATTCTATCTTACTCGCGCTGTAATACAAATACATACCAAAAAATGTGATAGATAGCTCAACTGTGTATATTATAAAGTATAGTATAAATAAATATTCCTATTTTATATCTTTATACAATAAACTACAAACAACAACAATTAGCATTACAATTAATAAGATGATTTTCATAGGGTTCAGCTCAGTTTTTCTTATTATATCTTTGGTTTTTGTGACTTACGGTCACAATTTTGCCAAGGCTATTTTGTAACATGTAGTGTTGGATATGCAGCTTGACATAAGTAGACCTTTTGGTATATAGTCTATAGAGTATAGACTATAGCTTAATTATAGAGTAGGCTAAATACGTTTTAAGAAGTAAACAAACCATATAACCAAGATTTCAAATGAATTTTCATTCTATAAACTGAAATAGTAAATTAAAACAATGCTTCTAAGGAAATTTGGTAATATAGTGAGACTTAATTTTCCTAGAAAAACCAATCATGTTTTTCATAAGAATACTGGAAATAAATATCGACATTGGGCTTCTAAGGAAAATAATTTGAGGTTTTTAAGTACTGGCGGATACGAAACTAAGGAAAATTTGATAAATAAAATACCTGAAAATAGTTCTTTCACTTACAGAACTCATACTTGTGGCGAATTAACGCTTAGTAATATTGGCGAAAAGGTTATACTATGTGGTTGGGTACAATTCGTAAGATTAACTAAATTCCTTCTTCTAAGAGATTCTTATGGTCTTACACAATGTATAATTAGTGATTCTAATAGAGAAATATCAAAAACGCAACTTGAAACAATCGTAAAAATCCATGGTACAGTGGTACCTAGGCCCAAAAATACAATAAACAATCAAATAAAAACTGGAGAAATTGAAGTTTTTATAGAAGAGTTTGAAATTTTAAACCACGTTGAAAAGTTGCCTTTTAATTTGCGCGAGTTTCAGAAGCCCAAGGAGCAATTGAGGCTGCAGTATCGATATATTGATCTTAGGTATCCAGAAATGCAATATAATTTGAGACAGAGATCACAAATGCTACATAAAATGAGACGTTTTCTTATTGAGAATCATAATTTTTGTGAAGTTGAAACACCTACCCTGTTTTGTCAGACTCCTGGAGGAGCCAGAGAATTTGTTGTTCCTACTCATCATTCAGGCTTATTTTATTCTTTGGTGCAAAGTCCTCAACAGTTCAAGCAAATGTTAATGTCTGGTGGTATTGACAGATACTTTCAAATTGCAAGATGTTATCGAGATGAAACTACAAGAGCTGATAGACAGCCAGAATTTACTCAGCTTGATATTGAATTGTCCTTCACAACACTTGATAGTATTCTAACTTTGATAGAAAACTTATTGTATGAAACATTTATCACACGGTTACCAAAGCCACCCTTTTATAGAATGACCTATAAGGATGCTATAGAAAATTATGGCACTGACAAGCCCAACATAACTTATGATTTAAGATTGAAAAATGTTTCTGATATTTTCAATAACAGCCAAAAAGTTTATGTAATCCCATATTCCAACAAATTAGATAATTTAACAGCTAAATATAAAGAAAAAGTTAAAGAGTTTCAAAAAAAATACAAGGTTAAAATTGTTCTTGAAGAAAATTTTATAAAAGAATTCGGGATAGATATAACAAGTAACCTTAAAAATTATATTGGTGAAGATAGTGGATGTATTCTAGCTGCTGGAGAAAATGAAAATGTCTGTTTATGCTTAGGAGAAATTCGACAAATTCTTGCTTCACTATTGATATCCAAACAATTATTATTCATAGAAGATACAATGAAACCATTATGGGTAGTGGATTTCCCTTTATTTGTTAAAGGAAAAAATGGTTTAGAAACCTGTCACCATCCTTTCACAGCTCCACATCCAACTGATGTTGATTTACTAGATACTGAACCTGAAAAGATGAGATCTCTTGCTTATGACCTAGTTCTAAATGGAAATGAAGTAGGTGGTGGTTCAATAAGAATCCATAATGCAAAATTACAGGAAAAAATACTGAAACTATTAGGAATAGACTCAAGCAATTTGGGTCATTTTTTAGATGCATTACGCAGTGGATGTCCACCCCATGGTGGATTAGCCCTAGGTATTGATAGATTAGTTTCTATTGCATGTAAGACAGAATCTATACGAGATGTTATTGCATTCCCTAAATCACATGATGGTAAGGATCCACTGTCTGGTGCTCCTAACAGAATTTCTGAAGATGATAAGAAGTATTATCACATAAAATAAAGTAATTTATATAATAAATATAATTTATCACATAAAATAAGGTATTTTTATTTATTTTGAACCTATAATATATTTTTATTGAGTAAATTCTGTGTGTTTCTTTATATTATAAATCATATTTTGTTAAATTTCAGTTATAATCAAGACATATCGGTTATAGTTCACATCAAGTTGTTCTTAAATTATTTATCCAGACATGAAACTGAGGATTTTTTATTTGCTTTGGCTATAGTTTTAACTACTTATAGATTCAATTATTTTTTTATTATATAATAGACAGTTATTAGGGCAGGCGATCCCTTGATGGTAAGAACTCGACAACGCTCACGGATGACTACGCAATACGTGCTTTGTTTGTATTGCCGGCTTTTTAATGCACCTTTATATTAAAAACCAGTGTAAGTACTGTATCCTTTGAGCCCGTGGTATCATTTTAAACAAGTCGGCCCAAATAGTGTGTCAGCAATCATCACCAATGCATATTATTATCTACAATTCTACATAAAGAAATGAAGAAAGAAAAATATTCTTGTTCAAAAAATATCGATTCATTGATATTATTTTTTATCGATATTTAGTTTTTTGATATATCGATTAAAATCCAAAGTATCGTAACGGTTTAAAAATTTATATACATATATATTTAATTTTAATAATATTATCTTAAAAAGAATACATTTTCATCCTTTATTCTGTACAAATTATAATTTATGTATTTTTGGTTGACTCGATTTGCTATTTTATAAATTGATTTTTAAGTTGGTAGGTGAATCAATCTGTCATTTTCAACTAACTATTCCATCCGTATTTTTGACAGACATGTCAACATTGTTTAATATAAATATTAATATAGTTGATTTACTGCATTTCCAACATCTCTAAGCAGAAAGCTTGGGCAATATTAAATTAAACATCATTCAACATAAACCAAAAAGTCGCTTTCTAGTGTCCATTAGCACAAACGTAATTTTTAATTTAATAAAGAGAATTGAAAGATCTCGCGTAAAGCTTTAGAAGAATTACATTTTAATTCACTAATACTATGTAATACAATACCGTTGTGTAATTTAAATTATTATTGTATATAGTTTTTCAAGTATGTAATATTGATTCGATTCGATATAGTATATGTCGATTTAAAACAACGATTTATTTGGAAAAATCGATCTCAAATCGTCATTCCTATGATGAACATTATTAAGTGAGAAGTTTTAGAAAGGAGACCATACAAGACTAAATTAATAGTTTCACCTTAAACCGTTATGTCCCAATTTCTTGTCAGTACCGTTTCTAAACTCCAAGATTTGATACTTGTTCCAAATATCAGTGAAGATGTTAAATATTTTAGATCTAGCTTTTCTGAGTTTAGCCTTTATGGTAGCTTGCACTGGGATCCTGATTAATAATTATGAAAAACACCTACCGGCATTTATTATAAAAGGATTCAAATATGGTGCCTTTGCATATCAGGGCTCTGGAGCGGATTATTTACAAATCATTGAAATTCCGAAGGCTCTATATAGACATTTTTATGCTTT
Organism: Delias oraia; assembly: GCA_018230265.1. Taxonomy (NCBI): domain Eukaryota; kingdom Metazoa; phylum Arthropoda; class Insecta; order Lepidoptera; family Pieridae; genus Delias; species Delias oraia. The sequence goes on along the minus strand of DWCF01000625.1, from coordinate 16,452 downwards.
TTCTTCTATATTTAGTGTTATAACATTGGTGTATACAATATTAGTATACTACTATGAATTTACTGTTAATAAATATTTAGTATTTATGTTGAAGCTGATCATAGAACAAGATGAACCCACTGGTAAGAACTCCACATTAAAGTATTGGCCTAACAATATTTTATAAACATCACTTCCAAATAAGTTTACATATTCTTATTTAAAATTATTTCAGTGTCTGCTACAGCTGTATGCATAGCATTATTTCTAATGTCTCTACAATGTATTAGAAGATGCTATGAAACTTACTGTCTTCAAGTGTTTGCCAAGGACAGTAAGATGAACTTAAGCCACTATATAGCTGGACTTCTTCATTATTTTGCAGTTGTTGTAGCTGCAGTTGGTCAAGCCCCTTTGTTTTGTGGTAATATACAATTTGTCCAGAACTTTACTATCATGATCTTTATTATTTTGTGTGTATGTAAAATGTGTATTTTACAGGTAGTCAAGATAGAAATAAAGTTCTCTGGATTGATACAAAAACAAAAGTCCTATCAATTCCATGCATTTTGATATTTCTCTGGGCATTTTATGAGCAGTATAAAACAAATATTATTTTTGCTAATTTAAGAAAGAACAAAACTGGCAAAGTTGTTACAGAAATACATAAAATACCTCATGGTAGATTGTTCAATTATATATCTAGTCCACATAGATTTTGTGAAATTATAATTTACACAGTATTAATAGCATTAATGCCAACTAAAACATATTTCTGCATATATATGTGGGTACTGTGCAATCAGGTATACAATAATTTATAATGCATTAAATTAATTTTAATTTTAGAGATTCTCTTCTAACAATTTTTTTCTTAATAAATTTCAGATTCAGACAGCAATTCATGCCCATGTATGGTACAATAATACATTTAAGGAATATCCACAGAAGAGAAATGCTATTTTTCCAGGCTTTTTATAAGATATAGTAGTAGTAGTTTTTTATTAATATATTATTGTTCTATGATATTTTTAAAGGCATTCAAACAACATATTCTTTATAAATTAATAATTTTATTAACTAGAATATAAAGTATTTATTCCACAAATTGTAGTTGTTGATAAAACTAAAATTACATCTTTAAAACTTGACTAAATACTTTTTATGCTTCTTTCTTTACTTGAATAAGAAACTGAAATAAAAAGAAAAATATTGAATTTATGAAGCTAAGAAATAATTACACATTAATGTTTCTTTATGTAAACAGTATCTTGAATATTCTGTAATTTTGTCAATATGCATTTGTTGCAAAATCAAGTATGTCCTTATAAAATTATATTTAATGTCAAAAAAGATAAGATAGACAAAAAAGATTTAACATTAGACATACCTGTAAGGATATCCTTGTGTCTTAGACCTAAACACAGATAGAAGCAATGAGAAGAAGACGCATACTAGTACAAGTCCTACAACAGATTGGAAACGGCGTTTCTTTCCCTCTTGTGAACTTTTTGCTTCAGTTCCTTTCACACCACCTGCTGCTTCTATCATTAAAATCATACCTACTACTACAGCAGCATCTGATCAGGTATTAAGAAATTGATTATTGTTGATATGTAAAAGAGTCCATTACATAAAAATAGTTCATCTACTAGCTGTCCCAGCAAAAATTGCATTACCATTTAATTTGTGAAAGATAAGATAAATGCTGCCATGGACTTTTAATAGTAAATTTAAGTTATGCAATGTTTTTCAGATTTTGCACACTTCATGTAATGAACAATAACATTTTGATGTACCCACTCCAGTTCTCTTAATGTTATATTACACCAAATTGGCAATTTTATTAAATTACAAAAATTTTGGCCATAGTACCAGAAAGTCACTCAAATATAATGTGGAATATTGCATACACATTTGTTGTGTACTCTATAATTTTACCAGTCACGTAAAAGTAAAGGCTATAGGTGTTTGGACAAAAGCCTATTTGGGATCATCTATCAATTTGCTAAAACTAAACATATTATTTAAAAAAATATTATAAATCATATGATAAAATATTATACATCATTCATCACTATAGTGATTCATCAATATAGTATTATGTGTGATGTATGTAGATGTGTCTACTTCGTAAGTAATATAGGGATTTATTTATCAAAGGATACTTAAGGCAGCAACAATGTAGCTTTCCAAGACAAATTGTCCATGTGAACCACTGTTAATATACACTGGTCCAGTCTTTGTTTTATGGTAAAATGGTGGGCCTCTGATTTGATTCCACATTTGGCCAGAAACCATGGCAAAACAAAAGATTAGAGCCGCTACTGCCCACCTTTGTTTATTATATAAAAATTCTAGGTTATTGCGTCTTAAATATAAGAATGCAGCCACAAGCACAAATAGTAAAGTAAATGCAACAGCACCAGAATAATTTGGTGGTCTGAATATTCTTATCTAAAAATGGAAAATTAAGTTGTTAATGAATTATGTATACAAAAGAGTTCAAGAGACTATTTCAATTTGTGGCATATTAAATGAAGAAAAATTTTTAATAATTAAAACTACTATCTTTAAATACTCAATAAATTACCTGTGCATCTGTCCTATCATTTATCCATTTACCTATAGCTTCAGCATGAATACCAGCTCTTTCAAAGTCCATAGAATCAGCAGGTTTTGGCTTACCCTTAGCAGGGAAATGCATAATTATTGGTGCTGTATTCAGTCGTAACTGGAATAATGAATGAATAAATCAATCAATCAATCTAGGACATAAACAATTTCATTAATTAACATTAGTTGAGCAGAAATCAAGAGTATATTTTGGTGGTTGACTAAAATCTATAATTATTTTAATATTAAAAATATTTGTTAGTGTAACTTTTATTTCCACTATTATAAAGTCCAGCTTATCGAAAAATAATTACTTTTCCTCTGGTAAAATATTACATACTCTACTTACCATTTGAAAAATATCAGACCCTTCATCAAAATCAACCATACCGAAAAAGATCTTATTATTATAAGCCTGTGAGTATCTGAAGGAATTAGCAACCAGAAGATATTCATCATAAACGTGTTGACAAATAGCACAACGACGTGAGGGTGCCATAGCTGTAAACATTACTATGAAGGAATAGTCCCTTGGTGGCGATTTTACATACTCTTTAAATCTGTTCAAGTTCAAAGGGATTATTGAAGTTTTCGCTGTATAATCTGTAAGTTGTTGTACCTTTTCTTCAAGCTGAAAAACCCAAATTAATTTATTACATTTGGCCGGTACCATACTCATTATTTACAATAGATTCTACCTTGGCTCGATTCTGAGCAAATGTAGATGAATAAGCAAGAATACAACACATTAGTAATATTAATTTAATATTCATTTTCACTCAGGAATGTGTGCTAAATACAAAATAAATAACAATTTCTGAAACCACGTAACATTGGCCAATAGGTAAATGCCAGCCAGTATGAAAATATTACATTGAGTTAATAAAAAAATTTCTAGTCATGGATACAAGCCTATAGATACAACTATTGATGGTCTATGATACTATGCTCTTGATGGTCCGTCCAAGGGTGGTCGACCTAAGCCAGTGGAAAGTTATAGGCCCTCTGCATTAATATTAGTAGTTATGTAATATGTCAGGGGGCTTAACAATAATTTGAACGCAGTCTACCAATTCTTGGAAACTACGAAACTGTTGCCGATTCTGTCACCGATGTTATTGGACAGGGCATGGAACTCTTCGTTCCATTCCCAATGATTCCCATCGGTGGCAGGTCAAGTCCTTGGTTTGGGCACTCATACATAGCGTCTTCGCGCGGTAATCGCTTGAGTGTTTGAAGGCTTGGGCAGTAGCAGCCGCTTCACGTGCCGACAATGCCAACGAACTTAAACATTACAATTCGGCCTCCAGATCCTTTAAAAGAGCTATTTCTAAGACAAAGTCCGAGTATAAAGGCAGAATTGGCAAGAAATTGACTGGACTCCCATCTGGGTCACGAGCGTTCTGGTCTCTTGCCAAAGCCGTCCAAGGAAACTTCTGTCAGCCTACTTTTCCTTCGTTCCCACACTGCTCAGGAGAAAGTCGGCTCCTTGGTTCTCTCTTCGCGTCCAACTTGACTTTGGACAACCAAGGATTTCCACCACCGTATATTCCGCGGTGTGATACCTCTATGGCGGAAGTTATATTTCGGCACCGTGCCGTCTGCAAAGCATAGGTATCCTTGGAAATTCATAAGTCGACTAACCCTGATGACGTCCCTCCCATCATATTGAGTTCGAGTGCTTTTGAGTTGATTCCGGTTCTAACGCGCCTTTTCCGTTATCTGTAATCTTGTCATGTCCCAAATTCGTGAAAGATAGCCTTAGTGCATCCCTAAAAAAACGACTTCAACAGCTATCACCCCCCTAATCTCCAAATTAATGGAAACGATTATCAATGGCCGACTCCTCCAGTATTTGGAGGGTCGCCAGTTGATAAGTGATCGTCAGAACGGTTTCCGTCGAGGTCGCTCGGCTGGCGACCTTCTGGTTCACCTAACTCATAGTTGGGCTGAGGCCATTGAATCTAAACGGGAGGCATTGACCATCAGTTTGGACATAGCGAAGGCCTTCGATCGCGTGCGGCATAAATCACATGGATTTCCAGCTTTCTATCAAATAGGTGCATTAAGGTCGTCGTCGACGTAGCATGTTCTCATCTTCACTCTATGAATGCTGGAGTCCCCTGTACTTCGACTAGTTTTCATTTCATTGGTAATTATTTTTATTGATTGTCATCGATATTCAATCAGAAATCAGGTAGTGCCTGCTATGAAGTCGTGTGCTTTTGAGCATGTGCTATGATAATTACGTATTCAAATATAAATTCACAAAAAAATATTAAAAATTTAAAAACAATTGGACAAACAAAAATATTGATTGTAAAGACAATCATTTATTTGCTTTGAAACAAACAACAAGAAGCAGGCGACTAGAATGCCTTATTTGGTACTTGGTCAAAGTATTTTCATACCTGAACGATGACTTTATTTCTAATTACCGTCTACCTAAAGTTTTGTTTGTCATTCAATGAACTTTAGACGAAATAAAAATATTGACTAGACACAAAAGAAGTGCTATGTCGCGACAATATAAAGCATGTATATAATAAAAAAACTCGTGAAAGACTACAGAACGGTGAATAAAATTGTTTAGTTTTGTTATATTTATTAGTGGAGCGTTAATTGTTTACTACGGTAAGTAACCGAAGTTCGGTCCGGGGATCTTAAATGATTTTAGTTTTAGAAAAAATATCTATATCCAGAATAATATATACAAGAACTACCTAACTAGGATAGTAAAACTAATATTTTGTTTAAATTGGTAATTTAATATTTTGCATGAAAAATAATCATTCATTTATTCACTATTAATTTAATTTCAGTTATATATTAATTATATCACGAATTATAAATTATATTTATTGCACATTATATGTTTATTTCTTAAAACTACGTAAAATACTTAAAGGTAAATACAGAATGTAGAAAAGAGGTAGATATTCTTTACTAAAAATAAAAATGGAATAAATAAAAAAAGAAAAACAGCACCATCTAGCGACGATGTTGCATGCATAATAAAATTGCCGTCGCCGAACCAAAGATTTTCTTAATTTTTGAAAATATTATGTAAATTAATAATTTTCTACATACTTGACAAAACACACCATTTAGATGAATATTACAAAACATTAAAAAAATGTTATACTTATATAATAAATTAAATTTTATAAATCAAAATCATTTCATAAATTATTGTGGCTTTACTTAAACTTTACGTGATAGAAGTTAGAATATTTATTCTTACAAATCTAATTTTAGTTTGTTCTGCGTCCAGTTAACGATTGAGTCCTCGGTTTAAACTTAATTTAGGCTTCAAATTATCAATATTATGAACAATTAATGAGATTTAATTACGTCCATAAAGAAGTAGGCATCATTCCTTCCATGGATGTATTTCTTGGGGTCAATGTTTCGTTGCAAAGGAAATTAAGCGGCAAATCAACTAAATGACCCTGAATAAGGTCTATTTTTCTATTCGCTAGTGCCGGGTCTTTACGCCACAGTGTTTCTGGGTTATCCTCTTGATATTTCTTCAGTTCAGCGAACGTATGCACCGAGTCTGTTGGTATTGTATGGAATACCTGCAATTGGTGTAAACTTTAATATAATATTAAAAATAATAAACTCCATAATCGGATATATGAAGGATTATAAATTACCAATATTGAATACAGGCATTGAGTTTTGTATAAGGAATATTATACAAAACGACGAACATTAATTATTGTAACTTTCAGACGGTGTTAATGTTATACAATAATTATAAAAAAATGCTACCAAATAAATTGTAAATTGAATTATAATTGTCCGGACCGGGATTCGAACCCAATCCCTCGAGCTTCATGGTACAATTTTAAAACTATTAAGCTAAGAGGCTCGCACATGTCCGTACATGATTACATCCTATGATTTTATAAACATGACTTAAAAGGCTTATTAGGAAGAATCTTTTTAAAACTATTAAACCAACCTCTTCATATATATCCGTATTTTTCTTAGATGTATTCTGCCATACGTTAGTATAGAACTCTTCAACGCAGGGGTCATCTATATTGACACCTGCTTGTTTCAGGTCTACATCTAGAAGGCCCAAATGCTCACGGAACAGTTTTCTCCTAAGGGAACCAGCCACCAGACCAACTGGAAAAGGTTTGCTATTCATCACGCCGTCTTCAAAGTTTTCATCCTGAAATTTAAAAAGATAAATTGAATATATGTATATGATATAAATATATATTAATAATTAATTAATTAATCTCGTATCATACAGCTATCATGAACGAAACTATCTATCTTTCACATATATTTCTTAAATGTGTGATTGCAGGTGTACAAAGGATACCACAGTTTTTTTTCCAATGTGAGAAATAAAATTATTTCATGATGATACACATGATATACAGTTCATTTACTATGTTGTTAAGCAAGCAATATAAGGCGCCGTGTGTTACTACTACATACGCCAAGGTACGATTTCATGATATTGCTTTATATTGAGTTACATTATGGCTCGATAGATTTTAATGACTGTGTATGTAGATAGGTATCTATACCAACACACAAATATAAAGTATATTTTTACTAAAAAAATTGCAATTTAGATTTACTAATAATATATTTCATATTGATTCTGTTCGCTGGTGTTTAGAGGCTTAGTAGAATCTGATTAATAACAAATAATTTGGTTTGACGGGTTTTGATTGCCTATACATAGTATAGACTTTTTCTTATTCTGGATGTTATTATTAATAATACAGACTACGTAAGACAATCTGCGTGGAATCGTGGCAAGTACTCTATGGTCTATATGATTAAGCTATATCTAGGAGATAGTTTAGGTCCATAAATAATAGGCTTTTGAATGAATATCTTTAACTGACTCTGTAAGGTATGCACGTGGCAAGTAGAGTTGTTGGATTGTTTAAGAAAAACGAAAAGAAAACATCGCACCTGTAATAGAACAGCAATTTCAGAATCCCGCTTCCCAATCATCGATCTGTCATTAATGTTGGCACTACCGCATATGATGTATCTGTCATCAGCGATAAGTAACTTCGAATGAACATATATGAGCTCAGTGACTGGCTCTCCATCTAGCACAGAGTGGGTTCGCAGTCCGTGGAATGTAATGTAATTACTGGGGTCTGGTACACCGGCCTCGTACAATCTTGTTAGTATGGCTTCACGACTCCTATAAATTTATACAACAAAATTTAAGACAAAAATGAAGATATGAATATTTAAATATGTATCAACTAGCTGTAACAACCTATTCACAAATATATTACAATTTAAATTTATAACTAACATCATTTGACCAATGTATTTCAAATGAATGAATTTACCCGTGGGTGAGCCAAGCTGAAGCATATGCTGACGCATAATTGGGCCGGCTCGTCCGAAGTGATACGACGGGCTCACAGAATACTCAGCGTGAAACGGTACTTGTACTATGTCTCGCAGAGTAAGTTGATATCGGAGGTCCTTAAAAGTGCCGTACAAAGCTGGCAACACAACAGATGCGCCGACATGGCGCAGTTGTTCATAGGCGGCGGGGTTCTCTGACCATATAGGAGACCCACCTGCTCCGTTGATATGATATACAATATGCTAACCCTAACAATATTTAGAGAAGCAGACGAAGAATGCTGATCCATTATGCACAGATCAATAATGTTCAGGTATTCAGTTTATTAAAACGGTTTTATATTCTGTATGCATAAAAATACCTGCATATACTCTGATAGTTCCAATGTGTAATTGCATGCAGAGAAGTGCCCGTAGCTCCTCCAACTTCTCCTTCAAAACCTGGCAGCAGCGGCATCACTACGTAAACGCGAAATATCTCGCTGTTACGAAACGCTCGCATTATGCGATTGAAAAGGGCTTCACCTATCTGTAAATAAAATTGTATGTTTTTTGTAATATTATTTGACGTAAATGTTGCCAGTTTTTGCAATAATATAATTTTGTGATAGAATATAGTAATCTAAATTAATTATTTTAGTTTCAAATATACATGTAATAAAAATTATACCTAGACCTACCTATTTGGTTAGAGAAGTTACATAGCACAGAAAAATTTAACGAAAACGATTTCGGTACACAAATCTCCATAAAGCATAAAAATAATTTCAATTAATTAGAATGACGATGTCAATTGTAAGTTGTACCTGATTCCTAACAGTGAGGTTACTTCTTGAGAGCGTGATGAAAAACTGGTTCTCTATGTATATGTAATGTTGAGCTCGAGTGATTGTGTCTACATACGCTTCATGAATACTTCGTTCCACTGTATCGGGATCTAGAAAGCCACAGGACCAGCTGGAGACAGTACGAAGTACCTAGAATGAATTTTTTTCAGAATTGCATACCCACGTATACAATCAATAATAGAAAATAAGGTTAAATATAAAAATTAGGTCATAATTATTGCAAGTACAGTAATACCTCGGTTTACGCGACCTCACTTAACGCGATTTCGTTATAAGGCGTTTAAAATTCGCGCTAATTAGCATCGCTTTACGCCATGATCGTATTAGTCAGAAGTGTTTCGTTTGAGCTCGTGTGGCATGATCTTAAACGAAGAACCGTCAGAAGAAAGTATGTTATCATCAAAGTAATCCAGGAGGCACTTAAAAAAACATCTTCCGGTCTAGAGATGTTGAAAAGTTCGGCCAGTGATGTCAACCGTGTTTTACATCATCCAAAATCCATTGAAAACGGTGTTGCGTGCTATGAAAGTTTTACTTGAATGCAAGAAAATTTTACTCAAAAAACGTTAGATGAGTATTTTTCGAGAACTTCAAATATAGCATGTTTTCGTTTTTTTGTGAAGTTATGGGCAATAGAAGTAAATTAGTATATTGCGTGTTATTCCATAGATACCCGTATTTCGCTTAGCGCGAATTTTCGGAACGCATCCCTCGCGTTAAACGAGGTATTACTGTACAACGAGTGGAGCGTGGACGAGTGAGGACTACTCCTACAACCGCAGAAGTACACGCATGCAACAAAAACTAAAGATTACCTGACACGTAACATTATTAATATCTACACTTAGCAACTCGTTGAAGTCTTGAAGAGGCTTTATATCCGTGTATGATTTAGGTAGCAGGTATGGGTAGTTACTGTTTTGTCTGAAATGAAAACACATAAGCATAACAGATCATTTAATGAATCAAATTTCATAAAAAATAATCAAAATTATGACAGAATAAATTAACACTGATCATAAAATCCTTCTGTTCATTATAATTAAAAATTATAATTATACTACCTGCCATGCTACCTGCTGAAGGTTGGTTAACTAACTAGCGGGATCTAATATAAATAGGTACTTTTTTTAGTATGGCGGACACCCGCGAACTGGTTGTTGCCGGGTTTTTCACCACTTAAGCGGCATTTTTAAGAGCTTCCGATATCCGAGCCGAACAGAGGCACCGTTTCTAGTATAACTACTATTTCACGCTGAGTATTCTGTGAGCCCGTGGTATCACTTCGGACGAGCGGCCCATTTAGTGTGTCAGCAATGCTTCAACATGGCTCTCCCACTGGTGCGACATTATTAACACACTCGCTCAACCACTGTCAAGCACCCCAGAGATCGAATAAATTATAATTGTCCGGACCGTGATTCGAACCCGATAACTCATGGTAGACCTATTAAACCACTTAGCTACGAGGCTCTCTAAAAATTCTTAAATGCTACTCATGAACTTCATGAAAAATGACACTTTTCTTTAATATTTTACTGTCGTGTTCAAGTGGGCCTTATTTTATGAGTTTATTACCGTGCTTTTTCCAATTTGATAGCGTTCCATCGTTGCACAAAGTGGCGAGCAACATCTTTCGCGGCCGCCCCTTGCACCATCACACCGACATCATGCCATGGCATTCTTGGAGTTGTGCTTCTATCCACAAGGTCTGAAATAGCGTGCATATTTTATTAATTACAAATTCATTCAAAAATTCAGTCGTTTGATTGACGTTTCAGATTAAAACTACTTTTTAATAGAATTTGTAATTGTAAATATTTATAATACCTCATACCCTATACAGCACGGTAGAATTTACAATTTTGGCAAATTAAACTTCTAGGGCGAAAACGAAAAGGCTCTGGTGACGTGGCAGTTGCGGTATAGCAATACTACCGGCAGAGAAACCGACCGGTGAGTCAATATCGGCCGTGTGAGACTAAATAACTCCTAAAATGTATGGGGCATAAGGCAACGGGAAACAACTGCTTCTATAATTTCCCAAGAGAGTCAGCACTCTGGTGCTTAACCACGTTCCTCAGAAATGAGAGACCGATTTCAGAGAGTGTAAATCTACATCTCATCTGTATCATTTAACATTATAAGACAATATCATGTTTTAAAAACTTAGAACACTTCTAGTAAAGCCTTACCAACAAAAGGAAGATCTAAGTTATTAAAATCCTTTACAATAAAATTGACATAATCCTTCCCGATCCATATTTTCGAGTTCCCCTCTATTCCTTCTAGAACTTTTTTAGTGCTTTCTGTTATCACTCGACCTTCAACAACCTGCAAATAAAAAATCTCATTTATCAAATAGAAAATGATATGAAAATTAACAAATTGAAAATAATAATAGTTTTTAACAAATTGGTAATTATTAAATATTTTATAAACATCTTCATTATCATTATCACCATTAGCCTGTAAAGTCCACTGCTGGACATAGGCCTCCCCAAAGACGCCCACCTATTATATATAAGCCCGCGACCTTCATGAGATCGTCTTTCCATCGCGTGGCCGGTACGCGGTCGCCACTCGAGCACCTTTCTTCCCCATCGGTTGTCGGTTCATCGAGCGATCTTAAATTTACCATTATTTTTTTTGGATGAGCTTGTTGCCGCCGGCCGTACAGCCATCACAGCTTTACACTGTCTTTTGGGGCAAGCCATGAATTGATTTTTAGCCGTGACTAGCGTAAGGGCGTCTTCTGCAAGACATCTTGGCTTGGGCCGTCGTGGAGATATTGGCCACCCGAGCAGCCGTCGAAACCTCACCGGGGTGAGTCTGGGGACGTAGCTATGTCCTCGCCACCGCATCCGGCGGAGGCGATTGTTGTCGAGGTCCCTGCACAAAACCTTACCATCCTCCATCTGAGTTTATGTTATGCTCTCGAGAGGCTATCAGCTTGTTGTTAGCTATTGTGATAGGATCATCCGGATCGTGTAACACGTCCCTGGGTCTCCGTTTGTTTTTGATCAGGCGAGGAATGTAATCAGCGCTGTGGCTCACAAGGGGATTTAGGTGGTGGTGGTGGTTGGTGATTTCGGGTTTTTACGCCGCTTAAGCGGCACTTTTAAGAGCCTCCGACATCCTTACTACGTACAAATACCGTTTCACGCTAAATATTCTGTGATCCCGTGTACTCCCACGGGTACTGTAATCTGTTAAGCTACTAACCTGCGCTAAAGGTGCCGGTGTACTAACGACATCATTAATGTTTAGTCCAAGGGCGTCAGTCAACAGTACTTCGTCGTTCGAGCGCGCATACTTCTCCGCTTTCATTCTCTCCGAGTTATCGAATTTCTGTTCATTTGTCTCTTCTTCGTACGGTGGGTATATAATACTAATAATGTTTTTCCCTCTATTTGTCAATTTATTTAAAACATTTTTCTTTTCGTCCCTGCTCTGCGTGGCTATGAGGAGGTGATCTCCGGGTTCGAGGACTGGCAAGTCAATCTTCGGTGTATTTTCTGTTTCGCCCTCTTCTGAAGTTTGGTTGTCATCTTCTTGGATCTCTCTGAAAATTTTGTGTTTAAAGTATTAATGTAATGTAAGCAAGCACGATAATTTTATTATATGGGATTTAGAAGAATATACAAGCACATAGAAGATTATCGCTGTGTTGTTAAGAAACAACATATCAACTACTCACAAGCCGGTTTTTAAATGATACAGCAATAAGGGTGTTACTAATTCCATTAGAGAACCACCCAAGTAGTTAATGTGATTGCAGTGAGAAATTTAGCTTAATCGTCACTTGTATTACTTAGAAATATCGGCTAAATATTTTTCTTAAATAATAAAATATAAATTATTTATTATATAATAAAATATCTTTCTTATAAAATAAATAGTCAAATAGAGGATTTAATAGGCAGCCAAGGAGAGCTGTTCATAATAAATCTTAATTTTGATTATATGTGAATAAAGATTTGATTTTTATTGTGTATTTGTTTTTTTTATTAGATTGATAGAGAAGGCTCTCACTCATGATATCCTACGACGATATCTTTAGTTACTTTAGCTAGTTCCAGTGCTGCGGACAAGTTATTTTCCCGAGGCAAAGAAATACCACCCCCTGGCGAACTTGAGGTCTTTTTCTTTGTTCTGAACGATGTGTGCGGCTGCGATATATTACCTAGATCGGTTAGCCTGGAAATATTTTTAACAATGATATTTGTTTTTGTAAATTGTCATAGCTTGAATATAAATTGCATTTATATTCTTATTTACTTACAAAATATATATATACTTATTTTCGCAACCGTAAATCATATTTTTAGTAAAGAAAAGAACCAATTTCCATTGCGTATTCTATTATCTTGCATAATTAAAATTACTATTTTAAATTATTCGTAAATTTACTATTATAAATTGACTTGCAAAAGTGCCTCTTATGGGGCATATTTGAATAAATGCTTTTGAATTTCAATTTACATACCTATGTTTACAATCATCCCAACGCCCGTAACATAGATCGATACCACCTAAGAAAGAGACGGCTTGATCTATGCAAACTATCTTTTCATGGTGAGCCCAGAAGAAAACTCCTATTTTGGCATGGTCCGGATGTCTAAAAACCTGCGCAATATAATAAATTGCGTATTAGTTAAATAAAAATATGAAACATTTATATATAACTGGTATTTTACTATAAATCGACTCTCGCAGCAATAAATGCTAAAGTACATATGATAAGACATGTAAAAACCCTTTGAATTTTTCATTTAATAATTATGGATTTAAATGGAACTAGCATATATTACCTGGGAATGATGTGTATTTATCAGGTTAGTAAAAACTATAACGCTACCTTAATGTTTTCACTTGTAAGTCTGTTTTTACTATAAAAGCTGTTGATGCCGAGAGCCAACTCTACTTCTTTGTATAGCATTATGAAGACTTTTACACCTTGCGCCTAAAATTAAAAATAAATTAACAAAGACACAACTTACATGCTGTCGATTTAAATGTTATAATCAAACTACGATTTTTATGTCTTGTCTTTCATATGACCAAAACAGCCAGAGAATTGAATAAAATGCAATAACTATAAGGAAATTAATAAATACTGATTAATCGTAAGTGTGAGCTTATTTTTTTTCCGCGGGCAACGGAGCACGCGGGTCCCCTATATGGTAAGAGAACAAGGCCGCCTATGGTAGACCGCGCTAGAGTCGGTTGTTGCTGGCTTTTTGCGATATCCTCACTCATTTGGCGAATCTAAAAAATCGTCATTGAACACTTACCGCCTTTCTTTTCAAAATTGTATCCAAGCGCCAATAATCTCCATTGAGCGCGGGTCGCTTCATATAAATCTCGGGGCTGAGCCACCAATCTGCTATGAAAATCTCCTCACGGGCGAGTTCCATGGCATCAGCCACCGCAGACAAATATTCACACCCGTCTACGAATGCCGCTACGGGCGTAGCCGATCGTAGTGGAGCGAACGACTGGTGCACGTTTGGGTATGTGAAGTCACGGGCTGCCAATGTTTAAAATAACTATCAGAATATTAAAATATTTTTAATATTAACATAATAGACTCAATAGGAAGGAAATAACCTAAATAAATATAATATAATAAAAAATAAATAAATCTATGAACATCTACTCACCAGATTGGTTAGCAATTTTTTTTAGACATTGCATCCACTCTTTGCTCTTCCGTTTCGTCCAACACTTGATCACCAGTTGTCTGTGCTGATTGAGAATTTGGAGCCCGTTGCTGAGGCCAGTTGAATACATACCGCTTGATACTTCGAATCTATAAAAATTACATAAAACGAATTCAAAATGTATTTACTGAAATTGTATATCCAATGTCAGTGTTTATGGCCATTGTGAATTTAGCTTTATGTAGGACTAGTAAAACAGTTATGAATAAATCACTCGTATCATTCTTAAACTTATTATACTTTTTAATAATAAAACTTACAAATCCTTATAAGGCTGCATAAAACGAAAAAGAAAAGGTAAGAATCATGGCTTTGTAATATATAAAAATGTTTTACGTACACGCGGTGAAATGGGGCGATTTTAGTGTTTGTTTTTTCTTATTTTGTTACGTACTCTTACACCCGGTAGATTTCACCCTGCCTATTATATTTTGAATAATTTACACAGTATTATAAACCATATAATATATAAACTAATATATGTGTTATTTTGATGTATGTGCTACATAATTGTAAAAATTTTGCACCCGTGGCAGTAGCATGCTGATGCTAATGCTGACGAACTCATTGGGCCGGCTAAATGCGGCAGAATACTCAGCGTGAAGCATACATAAAAACTGTCGCGGTTATAATATTAAGCCAACCTTCTATGCCTAAATTTGTTGTTAATTCCAGTGAAATCGCTGGGCTCTGATAGTAACCATAACACTTTATTTTTAATTACAATGGTTTAATAAGTTTTACTTTACTAAGTTCAATTTCAAACGCTTTCTTAAAATGCTTACCCCTGATCGAACAACATGACTCCCTTAACAATCCCATCGCTCGGTCTAATATATCCAAAGAAGGTGTCTTTGACGAATAGCCAACGTTCTTGAAATTTAGCGCAAACAAGTGCCGTGCAGAAATAATTACACCTGAAATATGAAAAAATACATATTGGATGTGTTATTCCAAATACATTTCCAGCCAAATACCAATTATGTAGTTTTTTTAAACGCTAAATTTAGTATTTTCTTCAATCATACAGAAAACGGTGTTTTTTATTTGATAACTCAGATAACATTATCTTTTATCACTGTTTCATTTATAAACTTATTGAAAGACATATTATTTCATAAAACGATATTCTACGGAACATTACAAACAATCTCACCGAACACACACCATGTTTCCCAGAAATCCGAAACAGTTGCAACCAGCTTGGCCTGGTCGTGTAGAACCTGTTCGCTTTTGGATTATACCTTCTTTCCCCTTTGAACCCAATTCCGATATAAAAGACATTTGGGATACCTCCAGAAATGTAACCTTAAATTGAAAAATATTGGATATATAATTAAAGGGTAAGTATTTTTTGAATACACTTAAAACAAAATTAATATCATAGGCCCTTGAATTTATATCGCTTAAACGGCATAAAAATCAAAAACACACCTAAAGCGCAGTTTGTGACACGGTTGTCCATGGGCGGCGGTGATCTTTTATTACGCAGCTCCATTAATTGCTATACCATATAAAAAATATAAGAATACCGATATTAATTAACAATAGAAATTAAATAAAAACGAATAATTATACCACTAAATGGATATGTATCTGAGTATAATTTAGAAAGATTTCGTTATGTTCGCTTTACATTGACTGGGAGAGTTCATCATCACATTAATCCGTGGAAGAGCCATGATGAAGCATATATTGACCCACTAATTGGACCAGCTCGTCCGAACTGATACCACGGTCTCAGAATCATCATCAGCCTATTCAAGTCCACTGCTGGACATAGGCCTCCCCCACAGACGCCCACCTGTTGCGATCTGGATCCTTTCTGAGATCGTCTTTCCATCGTGTGGCGGGACGTCCTACTCTGCGTCTTCCGGTACGCGGTCGCCACTCGAGAACCTTTCTTCCCCATCGGT
>DWCF01000624.1:0-41692 GCA_018230265.1 Delias oraia | reverse complement strand
ATTAAATATTTCTTTACTCATTCAATTATCCAACTATTATACATACTGACAATTTAACGAACATAGTACGCTTTGGCATGTCTTGTCAGTCACGGCATACAATATATTTATTGATATAATATATATTGATTTTAGTTACGATTTTTATATTCTTTTTTAAAACAATATAAATAATATATTATTTATAGGATTTTGAAATATAAATTAAAACTCTGTTATTGTTACATAAAATGTGTTAAAGAGTTGTGTGTTAAATGTGTTATTGTTACATTATTTCTCAATATATTCTAATATTTCTGAAATTAATCACGTGAAAGTATATATTACAAAAAACATACATCTCAATAATTAAATAACGATAGAGGTGGACAAAGTATCCAAGAATAAGTTTAGTAAGTTATATGGCGACAGTATTAATGTGGGAACTTTCCTAAGTAGATTTTACAAGGTTCACAATTATTGGCATTTCACTGGAAATCTCTTAATCTACCTTCACAGTCCAGTTGGGATACTTTGTCAAAGGTCCAGTTAGCGATTGTTACATTTTCGATGATATTTTGTGCTGCAACTATAGTTGAATCGATACAGAACAGGCGTAGTGGGTTTCAGCTATCCCAACGATATTATTGTTAGGTAATCCCAGTTAATGTAACGTGAAAAGGAATTAACAGACTTTTATTGTAAAAGGAAATTGTCCTTAGTTCTTCTACTTTATTAACAGGCCTGAAAGCTAAATATAATTAAATAAATATTAAGTTTATGTATATTTGTATAATACCAATTGTGGCTAAATAATATCATATATACTAAATGTTTTGTATGAAACAGTGTCCGTTTCAATATTTAAAGTAACGTTTTCTATTCGTCACCAATTAAAGTTAAGCGGTTAAGTTTTGACAGATGACATAATGAGACCTTTTGAAGAGCGTATATCAAAATAATGAATCCCTGATGTTGTACATGATTTCCTTTAATGTTGGCAATTTACTTGAAACTGACGCAGGCATGAAAACATCAGGTACCACCCTCTGATTATAGTGCGGAGTAAAGCAAAGAATGATTGCCCTCGTTAAATTATTATAGGTTAAAACTTAAACTAAACCGAAGCAAACGGTTGCTTTAGCACATTGGACTTAAAACAAATTTTACGTATTTATATGGGAATGTGAATTTATTTTGTGGTCTCTGCTTCTTTAACTATTACTCTATTTCATTAGGGGTTTCTCCCTTACTCATTTAATATCTTTACAGTGTCAGGTAAGTATTTTGACAGTTGCCATAGACCAAAACTAACACTGTCATCGTATTTATAGAACAACAAAATATACACAAATAAATAACATAAAAGCGCATAAATTTACGCGGTCGTATCGTTTTGAATAAGTAAACTTTAAAAATTTCAAGAATGTTTAATGTCTAAATATATATGCAAATTGCAACTCATAACAAGGTAGCTTAGTTTAGTATGGAGACAAACCCGTGAATTTTCAACGTCTGTATGACAATGTGATATTTACTGAGCCCAGTTATTTCGTACATATTTAAAACAGATTATAAAGTTTGTTAAGAAGGTATGTCGCTTAATTTGCTACTTAATGAGGTAATGTGCCGAAAGTTGCTTTTTAAATCATCCAGTAAGGATGCAATGCATTGTAAGGACGATACAATCTGTGCACGTTATAATAAGGTAGGTATGCTGAAAATGTTTATCAGTTTTTCGTGCTTACTGAGAGTGCCATTTCAATGTCCTTAGGGCCACTTTAATTGCAATTGTATGTTATTTTTATAAAACCATTGTTTATGTATAGCTTCTGATCGATAACTGAGTATGCTAGTGTAATAATTCATCTGTTTACCCACTACACGCATCATTGCAATATTTTTCTTCGCGGTACGCAATATGTACACGCTTAGACGAGTCCAAGGAATAATTTTCCGGTCAATGCTACATGCCAATTATGTCTGCAACTGTGACGTAATTGTTAAAGATGAAATGTTTCAGGTTCAATTCGTTTTAAGATTTCTCGGATTATATTACTAACTCGCTGACATACAAATATTGAATGATAGATAAAGAAAAAGACTGTACTTTATTTGAATATAATATTACTCGGAACGGATGGAATTTTTAAGTAGTTTATACTGATGCGTTAATTGGGCCGGCTCGTCAGAAAAGATACCACGGGCTCATAGAATACTCAGTGTGATTCGGTATTTGTACTGTGTTAGGCAGAGTGAGTGAGGATATCGGAGGTCCTTAAAATTGCCGCTTTAGCGGCGTAAAAAGCCGGCAACGCAACCAATGCTGTACGGACAAAGGCGCTGTTGTTCATCGGCGGCGATGTTCTTTTACCATATAGGAGACCCATCTGCTTCGATGGCCGCTGTAGAATAAAAAAAATATATAATAATGTGCCTACTCACCGCTAGAACCGCATTGTTCAAAAACCTTTCATTTAATTTTAACTATAATAAATATACAATGAATTATCATAATATTATATATCTTAATACTATGAATAAATTATTTTTGATTAATTTTACTGAAATATCGCGACGTACGGAAATTATTTTATTCCGTTCCGTTGGTATTTTGTTCTCTTATTACGGATATAGATACGCATATTTGTTTCCGGAAATATCAAAATAGTCACGCTTCCTTTATGTATCAATACGTAATTTTAAAGGTCCAAAGATAAAAAACGAAGAAAGCTTTGTAAAGAGACTGCCATTGGAGATATTAAATCCTCATGCCAACGATCGTAAGTAAAAATTAAACACAAATAATGACAATCAAATTAAACTCAAGACCACCACTCTGTGCAATCAGCTGCCAGCAGAGGTATTTCCAAACCAATACAACTTGGGGACCTTCAAAGAAAGAGGGTTCTTTTCCCTTAAAAGCCGGCAACGAACCCGTGGACGTCCAAGGGCGGAGAACCGCTTACCCAAGGTGAGCCTCCTGCTCGTTTACCACCGTTTCCTTTAAAAAAATAAGGCCTTATTATTAGATTCCATCCATTACAATTTGCTACTCTTATTTTATTAAAATTAATTTATTGATTATTATGAGAGTCATATTTACAAAAATAAAGAACACGCCTCATTAGTGTGAAAAGATTCATTGTACCTACTGTTAAGTAATGCCTAGTATGCTAGAAGCCACAATACACTGAAATCTTAAAACCGGGTGGGTGTAAATTAGCTAGGTCACCGGGTAAAAGGTGACTGCTCTATGGCAAATGTACAGTGTCTATTGTCTGCCAGCTTTCTACTTACGATATACATGTAATTACGTAGGTTTAACCATAAACTACAAAAGATGCTTGTTACTCCACACACTGATTTTGATAATATTTCACATTTCGAGTGGATTTATTTTATTTATCAACAAAATGTGATAACTTTTTTATCAGCAGATGTGTAAGATAATAAAAAAAATTCATCATTAATAGTTTTTTATTGCCTCTCAGATAACTAGAGATGCTAGCATTTTTTTTTATTGTTCGGATGAGTCCGAGTTTTTCATCATATATACACATTGATTACATATTTAATTATATATATATTATACATATTTAATCCTCGTTAAATTACGTTTAACGTTTTCCGGCAATCTAACTCTATGATTTGCCTGTACGTACTTGTATACATACTATAATTTTATGGTATAGCAAACATCGGAGCAGGCTGGTATTCGATACGGTAAGAGAACACCGCATCCGTGGACAACGGTTCCACAGTCCGCTTTTTGGTTGTGTTTCCGGCTTTTAACGCCGCTTAATAAGCATTATTTAAAGTTTCACGCTGAGCATTTACACTTCGTATGAGTCGTCCCAATTTATCCTTCAGCATGATTTTCCCACGGGTGCAACAGTATTAAGATACTCGCCCGGCCACTGTCAAGCCCTTAATAAAGCCAAGTACCGAATAAATTATAAATTAAATTACAATTGGCGTTCGAGCCCGATATCTCTCGCGTTTACACTTTTAAAACCATTAAGGCTCTCAATTTCTCTCATGAGAAATGAGCCTTTCTGTACTTATATACAACTACTTGGTGTTGCCATAATTCTCAAAGCTAATAAGATATCCTATCTATATTAAGTAGTGATAAACGTTAAAGGGTATCAAGTTGATGAGCTGAGCCGGCTCTCACGGCTCTGTTCATTTGGTAATAATCCGCAGTCTTTATCGACTAATACACACCGAAGCCACGGTGTAGTTACTTCCATTTATGGCTGTAGAACGAACGGATAGGACGGATTTCTAAACTGAAATATGCTCTCTATTGTATAAGATTAAAATTTACATTCAAAGATGAGGAAATGTGCAATTGAAATTGTATTTATTACCAACATACTGATGAGAATAAGCCTGCGTAGAATTTACGTAGGAGTATTTTTTATACATTATCGAGATTACAAATGATACTCAAATATAAAATTATTTAAAAACTAAAGAGAATAAAATACGTTTTGAGTAATTTACTTCAGTTTCCAATTTATTTTAATTGATTCCTTTCTATCAATTTTTTAAACCAATTAATTGTTATCTAATATATACTGTGAACATTTAAATTGCATCTTCTATTAGCACTCGGCTATTACAGAGATGGATGGACTCTCAACAATTTGAAAGCCCTATTGTAACTCACTTCTCAATAAAACGATTTCACAATACGTGACCTGAATAATACTATTTAACTAAAGCATTTTGTCAATTTACTTTTATATACTTGCTAGAACATCAAAACTTACGAACGGGTAACCTCTATGGTAACAAAACACTGTCGCCCATGGAAAACCGTGCCACAATCCGGGTTTTGGTAGTGGTGCCAGGCTGTAACGCTGCTTTAACGATATAATTTTAAGGGGTTCCGATATCCTCACTCACTTAACGAAACACAGTTCATGTACTATTTCACGCTGGTATTCTGTCAGGCCAGCGGTATAATTTCGGAAGAGCCGGTTCATTTAGTGCGTTAGCACTCAGAATATACTTTCAGTACAGCTCTCCCATGGGTGCGACAGTGAACAGTGCGCCAGTGCGACCGATTAAATTATAAATTTTATTATATTTTTTTTATTCGGACCAGGGACCGATACGATACCTACCGATATTTAGCTACGAGACTCTCAAAAACATTTTTAATATAAATAAAACGTTGATCTTCCTGTATGTCTACGTCTACGT
The DNA here is from genome assembly GCA_018230265.1 of Delias oraia. NCBI lineage: Eukaryota > Metazoa > Arthropoda > Insecta > Lepidoptera > Pieridae > Delias > Delias oraia. Next base: position 36,496 of record DWCF01000624.1, on the reverse strand, counting down.
TCTAGGTATAAGAGAGTGCCGAAATGTAAAAGATTTTTTCTTATTCTGCACAGAAAAGGCCGCGGCAATCTATTTTCCAAATCCAGTTATGGATAAAATCCGATCTATATTCATTGATTTCCCTGCACAGTGAAAGTAAGTCCTCCGATACGATCGGCCTCATTAGCGACTCGAGTTTGCGCCCGCGCACGGCTGCTTTGACTGACTCGTCATAATTCAATTAACTTTTAAATTTTGACAGTGCGATTGTTAAAGCTACAGCACAACATTTAATTCTATTTAGATATTTATTTAATTCTATTCGTCTATATTAAAACGATTTATTATAAACAGAGTATATTATCATGTTTTTTCAATGTATTTTGAACTAAAAAAGAGATAGTCCTGTGTTTGCTTTATTAAATATGTTTTTTTTAAATTAATTATCATTATATATCGAAATTGACATCAAAGTCGCTTTATTACTTTAATTAAATCTATACCTCTATGACAAAGATGGTTGAAACACCGATATTAAGATTAAAGTAACATATTACATATGTTTACTATGTGTTAAGAAGAAATACATAAAATAATTTTATAGAACTCAGATTTTCTCTGTAAACATTGATGTCGATTTCCCGTGTGAAATATTGAAACTTTTTTCAATCAATGGTTGGATGACAAAATTTTATATCCGTAAACGTCAGGCTTTGTTGGGAAACTCTATTCATTGGTCCAATAAAAAGTTTTTCAATTAAAAACGAATTTATATATATGTTTTTTAATAATAGGTCTTCGCTTCACTGAATAATTTAAGACTTAACGATAAAATTCATGAAAATTTTATTCATTTTACACCAAATAACTTATGGGAAGGATCAAACTTGGTGTTCAATAAACATTAATATAGTAGAGGAGAAATTCAATTGAATTGTTATATTTTCATTCCATCATCATTGGAGTTTGTTATAATTAATTATGTGGAAACCTTAAGCCACTGTGACGATTATTAGAAATGTACTGAGCGGTAGAAATCACTTTTACGAATTGGTATTGAATGGTATAAAAACAGTCGAGTTCAGGCCTCTTTTAGTTGGTAATAATCTTTATGCTTGTGCGATAAATTGAGTTCCATTATTCAACGAGAGATCGTGATGACGCATTCAATTTGAAAAAAACACGGTTCAAAGATCCGTAGTGTTAACGACTTGAAGAATGTTTTGGCAGAGCGATTGAAATTGTTCATTACTTTGTGTGCTTTTAGTGAGCCGAAGATTATTATTGTCGTTACTTATTACGATTAATAGCTTCTGCTGATTCATATCCTTTTAACTACAAATGTATAGCGTTTTTTCGTTAGAAGCACTGACGAAAATCGCCGACGCCTCGGGCGGTGTATCTATAGCGTTAAATATAATCAATATTTACAGTTATACTTAAATTATTTTATATGCGTTTAGAAAAAGTCAATAAAGTCTAGTTCTAATACACTGCATGGAATTTCGACAAATAGGAATTTAGTGCCCGGAGACAAACACATGCGGCGAGAAGTTTTTCTCCACAAAGAAAAATTTGTGTTCTAATTTGATTTTTTTAATTCATAGACTTTATCAATTTTATCTTTATTTTATTAACACGTGGCAATTTAAATTTAAATCACAATCTGTTGAATTTACGTTTTGAGCACATGTTTCGTATGAGTTTGAACTTTGAGAAATGTTGGAATTTGAAATAACTTCGCTTGGAGTAAATACTTGTCATATATTCAGAGCAAAGTTATTTATCGAATGTTAATTTTGAACAAAGTTAGTACACACAACATTATAAAGTAAGTATAATGATCAATAATAACTACGCTGATTAAATATCTAATTATTTTAGGAAAATTCATTTAAGGCTTTAAAAAAATGTGATAAAGCTTGACCTGGTTATAAACATGAGTAGGATTACAAAAACCTCCAATTTCTTTGAAGTAAGTATTCAATATTCATAGAAAAAGCCTTGTAAAAAATGATTATTTATTTTTGCGTTATTAAATAATAAATTAAAATTTATGTTTTTGTCACACTAAAATACGGCAAGTATTAAAACATACAATTAATGTAAATATTAGGGCGGTTCTGGAAGTTTCTTGAGTTGCCGCATCTACCAACCACAAACACCACCATATCACGGAGAGGCGGCGGTCTTGTTTTCTTAATTGAATTCATTCTGTTGCGGAGATAATACAAATTAGTTATTTTATATGTATAAAGAAATTTATAATTAATTAATAAGTGGCTTTTTTTGTATTTCTTAAAAAAATATTATGCTTTGTCCTTCTATTAGAAAAGTGGACGATGAAAAAGTCGATTTTAACGTATTTTATTAGTTTTATCATAAATATTTTAAAAATGCCTTTAAGCTAAATTTCATAAACTGGTTGAAGGTAGGAGGAAAAACACAGTTAATTACCGTCACAATACTTTGTCTATGCAAAAGCAAACACGCCTCGTATATATAGACTCTTGTTAGCTGGCACATATGTTAAATTTCCTACGTTATTGATTGTCTCGATACCGTTGTTTTAATTATTAACTTGAGTATTTAGACGTCAATGACCGGTCGACAAAGCTGGCACAAAAAGGAGTGGTTCTAATTTAACGTACACAGCCATCCAATGTCTGAATCGGAAGAGTTTTTAGTTTTTATTTCAACAGCTGCTTACAAAGGTATTTCCAAAGCGACTTGGGATCTTCAAAAGAGTGTACCTATCCTTATAAGATCCCCTGTCCATGGGCGGAGCACCGGTTATCCTAGACGAGTCTCCTTCTTAAAAAAATCAATTGAGGCGTTCATTTAAAACCAAAACATTCTGTTAAAAAGAATCTGTTCACTGTTATCTCAAATAATTCCGCTAGACTCTCAAACATTCACTTGGTTATACATACTAAAATGTTAAAATTTACAATTAAATGAAAGCAAAAATATTTTAACTGGATTTTAACGGCAACTAATTGTTAGTTACTTTTAATGATAGAAATATATCTCACAGTTTTCACAAATTAATTCGGACTTCTCGTTAGCGTAACTATCAATAAAATAAAAATGTAGATACAAAATATTGTGATCATAAATAATGCTTTGATAACGTATATAAGTGGCGAGGAAACGGCACGTATGGGCTTTTGTAAACCGAAAGTAATTAAACTTTTGATACAGACATTACTTTAGTTGTGTATGTTCGAATGATGGGTTTACAACTCAATTTTTTTATTTAAGCATTTATAAGTAAAGAGGTATAAATACTTTACCTACTAGGAGTTGAAATGTAATTACGGCTTAAAAAGATTATTTTCTACTTTTGGCAAAAATGCACTATTTTTTCTCATGTAAATACTTTTTTTTATTCTATAGTGGACAACAGAGCCGGTCTCGTATTTGGTAAAAGTACACCGTCGCCCTTGAACAACCGCGCCACAGTCCGCACAGTAGTTGTCTTACCGGCTTTTTGCGCCACTTAAGCGCCACTCTTAAGGGCCTCCGATATCCTCACTCACTCTGCGAAACACAGTACAAGTATCGTTTCACACTGAGTGTTCTGTGAACCCGTTGTATCGCTTCGGACGAGCCGGCCCAATTTGTGCGTCAGCTCTGGCATGGCTCACCAACGGCAGTATTGACACTTTCCCGACCCAGTGGCCGGTTGATAGTTCAAGCCTTTCCAGAGACCGAATAAATTTTATTATTATTGTCCGGACCGAGATTCGAACGCGATACCTCTCGCTTCATAGTACACTTTTAAAACCATTAAGCTACGGCTCTAAAAATACATATCTACTTTATAAAAATTATATCTAGTTTTTTTTCATTTCTTTTCATAGAAAAGCATAATTTTAGGTATCTAAAATACGATTTTATATTTTAAAATAACTTATACAATACATTTAAAGGTGTTAAGAACATTAAAAAGAATAATTTATTTCATGTTTTTATAAAATATAAAATTTTCTTTGATGATCTGTTACGTTGAAAAATTAAGGGCATACCAGTTAAAAGAGAAAGTGTTAAAATGGGTTAGAAACATAAAAAGTGTTGTGTAAATTTGTAGTTTGGACAGGTGATAAACCATCTCGCTGTTCCGCGGCTTACATTAAATTTCTATTTTTTTATAGTATATCGGATAACGGAGCAGGCGTGTCTGCTATATGGTAAGAGAACACCGCCACCCATAGACAACTGTGTCACAGTCCGCGCATTGGTTGTGTTCCCGGCTTTTTACACCGCTCAAGCGGCTCTTATAAGGGCCTCCAATATCCTCACTTTGCGAATCACAGTACAAGTACCGTTTCACGTCGAGTATTCTGTGAGTACTTTAGTGTAAGGATTAAGAAATAATACTTTAATATGTATGGCGTCGCAGTATTATATTTACTGCAAACAAAATAATTATTTTTTGGGTTTTGTCGTAGTCTTGTGAAAAGTTGTACCTAAAGAATATTAAAATCATATTTCTTTAACTTGATTAGGAACAACACATATCTTAAAAGATAAAACGCGTTCGGTTAAGGCGGAATGCTCGTTTTTATGAATGTTATGATAATAAAGAACCTTGTTAATGAAAAAATAAATTACTGAATTTATAAATATTTTCACACTTTACTTTCATGAGAGAATGTTAATAGGGATGCCGGAATTTGCATTTATTGCGACAACGAGAAAGTATTCTCAAATGTTTTATGATTGACGATTTTTCACTTGAATTATCTGATGAAACTATGAGATAAGTAAAAAATTAGCACGCGTGGGAGAGCCATGCTGAAGCATATTCTGACGCATTATTTGGGTCGGCTCGTCCGAAGCAAAAAAGAAAAAATATATAATATAGATATTTTGTGCCTTTGAAAACATGGTTTGTTAGAAATCTGTTGGTGAAGTCTGTAGTGCAAGTAATATAATTACAGTATATTTTGAGGTCAGCACGAGCAGACAGACATAGGGGTATTTTGTAATCCCTGAATCGAACTCAGGACTGCTTAAAAATTGAGGATTGTATTAACGGGGGAAAGACACAATTATCAGGGAAGGTGTTCATGATAATTTGAATTGGCATGCATCGCTATTATTGTAATTTACTTAAACAGTAGCTGAAAACTGCATACTAATAATAATTTTACAATGATAAGTTTCTCGTGGCCGGATTTATGCAAAGCCTGCCTCCCATGCAAATGAATCCTGGTGATCGTCGATCAGTGACAGATGTTCATTTCAGTGCGTTTGAATAATCGCCTGTGCCATACAGCCTGTGTTGCAACACTATTGTAATAGTGTTTGTCTCAGATTCTATGGTATTGTCGATTGGAGATAGTTTACAGATAGTCAATCAGAATTGATTATCGCTACAGTACCTATAGTATAGACGTAGATACGGTAAAGTGCGATATTTTTTAGAAAATAGAAAGCATTTTGACAAAATTTAGTGCTCTTGCTATTTTCTGTTTGTCGCTCTATTCAAAACACTAATTTCACAAAAACACATAATGAAATTTTGTACCGAACTTAAATTGATCATGGTTAAGTTAGCTTAGTTAATTTAGGTTGTGAAAAACAAAATAATATTTAAATGAGTGTCTTTAATATTTTTTTATAGTGGACCGGACAACAGAGCAGGTGGGTCACCTATATGGTAAAAGACCACCGCCGCATGGAGAATCGCGCCACAGTCCTCGCATTGGTTGTGTTGGCGATGTCCTCACTCACTGTACGAAACTCAGTAAAGGCATCTTTTCAAGTACAACTACTATTTTACGCTTAGTGTTCTGTGAGATATATTAAAGTGATGTGTTTTTATAATTGTACATAAATATATAATAATGTATATAAAACCTGCTACTTAGTAATACAAAGTTATAAATTTTTATTAGACGACAAACGAAGATCTTGCCGACAGTAAGACTAAAATACTTGGTAAATCTACGAAAATCAGTCTTTTCTATCTTTTTAATGATATGTCAGCGACTCAGCGTGTATGTGATATCGGAGCTCATAAATTAATGGAAGAGTTAATTTTTATTTGCAGTTTTGACTTGTGTTAAATTTCGTTTGTTTCGTCAGCTATACTTACTGATTGACAAATTCTATTAATCACCAAATCCATTGAAACGCGAAGCCCATGTTTGCATAACGAATTTACTATTGTAATACGAATCGGATTTGAATTTTGGTGTTTCATTCACATGAAAATTTCAATTTACACAATTTACCCTAATTCATTGGTACCATATATCTTTATTGTAATATATATACTCTTAGGTGTGTTGTAAATAAGAATTACATTTTTTTAACTAGTAGTCTGTATTGGTATTTTGACTGGCAACTAACCTAATCTCATCTAACCCTTACTGTACATTCATGACAAAAGATTTATGAATAGGTTAATGTAGATGGGTTGTCAAAATTTAAAAAAAGCCGTTTTTTGTCGATGGTAGATTATTGTTACTGCCTCGCAAAATGACATTAAAAGTTCATCTATAACAATAAACCCACACGTACAATGGCGCCAAGTAAATTGTTGAGTTTGTGGGTGGAAGACCTGACCCCACTATCGCTTTGAACTTATAATGTTACTTTGATACAATGAATCTTCCGTAAAGTTTTGACAACATTTGTTTCAACGTTTTGCCAAGAGAGATTCTGAGGCGATATATTTCCTATGCAAAGCGTCTGAATGTTAAGAAAATCTTTCGAGAGCGCTTCTCATTTTGGATATACTCATATGTGTTCAATGTCTTATTAGCTTAAAATCCCACGATTGTGAAGTCATACTTTATGGAACTTTTTACTCCGTCTTCTTAAATGAAAAGTTTGAAATAGATTTGTTTAAAATGTTGGTTCTTATTCATCTTACAACAGCCTATGTCGTTTACGTACATAAAAATATCAGTCATAAACAGTACAGTATTAGTTAATATGGTAACTTACACGTGTTTTTATAAGGATTCAAATTTCAATAATTCTGAATCATTTGAACCCTCATTGATGAAGCCGTATCTGAAGCCTTGTACGATAATCCCTTAAAGGCTTATGGTGCAATATTTCTACTAGGCGTGTCCATAATCTATTTACAGGGTAGCTAAGACTTTAGACTTTACAGGATAGCTTGAATAATTTCGAAGATCTTTCGCGAGATTATAAAAAAATAAAAAATCCCAGTCCAGACAATTATAAATTATAATGTAATTTATAATTTATTTAGCGTGAAATGGTAGTTGTACTTGAAATGATGCTTCTAAGGTGTTTCGCTGAGGCCCATTAAAATGCCGCGTAAGTGGCGTAAAAAGCCGGCAACTTAACTAATGCGCGGACTGTTGCGCGGTTGTACATGGGCGGCGGTGTTCTCTTACTATACAGGATACCCACCTGCTCCTTTCTCCACTATACAATAAAAAAAGTGTATATATATATTTGCGACGTGCTTAAAATAAGTTTTCCCAGGATCAATAAGTGCTAAACATTAAAACCGACAGACGCATACAAAAGTTTCTTTTATATTAATAATTAATTATTACAACGAAAACCGTGAAATTTATGGTTTACGCCCATATGCGGGGAACAGTGGTCGATTTATACTGATTTGCGATGGTATTGCCGAGATAATATGAAAATTTACTGGGAAATAAATTGTGAATTGTTCTATTGTTTCGGTAAGTAATTAAACTGTCTGTACACTGTACATAAATATCTTTCATTCCTGTAATGAACATTGACAAAAGTGTTAAAACGAAATTCAATTTATACTACAATGTATAAATTTATAAACTATGAATTTAATAAATACTTAAATGGCATATTGTATATACACGATAAAGTAAATACTAAATAATGATTTATAGAAACATAACTGAGGAAAGATATTATATATTGGTTTAAGTATTAAAACTATATATAAAAAATTTAGCTAATCTTAAACTGTCATAAAAAGTAATAACATATTGTTATTATATACCAAAAGAGCCTACTTTATATTCAATTCTTAAATTAAAACTGCAGCGGTGGGAGAGCCGTGCAGCACCACGGGCTTACAGAATACTCAGCGTGAAACGGTAGTTGTAGTTGCAACGGTACTTCTAATGCGTTTTGCTGAATAGGTAAGGATATCAGAGGTGCTTAAAAATACTGCTTAAGCGGCGTAAAAACCCGGCAACACAACCAATGCGTGGTCTGTGCCGTGGTTGTCCATCGACGGCGGTGTTCTATTACCATATAGAAGACCCACCAGCTCCATTGTCCGCTATACCATAAATAATAAGCAATTGTTTTAACATCGACGCACAACCGTTGGACCTCTTCGCAGAGATATATTTTTGTTTGATATCCCAATCATCAAATCGGTCCACAGATCGTCATCTGTAGTTTAAATACCACTGGAATAAAGTCTTTTAGGTTTTTATAGGATTGCTTAAAAACTCTAACTGTAAAGAATAATACAATTCATATTTCTTAGGAATTGTTGTAAATCAATTTTGTAATGTAGTAATGTAATGTTACAATTGTATTGTTGTCATGTTTACCGCAAGATTTTCTTATCTTTGAAAAGTGAAAATATCTTTCAAGAGATCCGTTAAAACATTTCTAGAGAAGAATATGTTTGAAGGTTGTAATAATATTCAGAACACCGTCTTCGAGATAATGTAAATTTATAATAATGTGATTGTCTAGGCTCACGGCCCATTTTGCACATTTTATTTCCTTCGTTTCCGAGAAAACTAATTTCTTAAAGAATTTAAAGGATTTTATATAAGTTTCTTTAAATTTATTCTTATAAAAATTGTTTACTTATTGGTGTCCTGCTAAAAAACATTAAATATATTGTTTAGGAGTATATTTCAAATGAAATCCAGTTAAAATAAAACCAGATACGGGAGATATATGAAACCTGTGGCTAACTGAGATTATTGTGATCAGGCGATACGGTTCGCGCGTTTATTTGTTTATGTGCACATCCTGAACAGGCCAACAACCTCGTATCCAAAGTTTGTTAGCGTTTTGTTACGGTTGACATGAAAAAACAGAGTTCAGAAGAATGAGGATGTTAATAAGATTGTTCTAATGCATCTTGTATTGTGATTTATTTCGTCGAAATATATGCAACTGGTCTATTCTATGTAGATACATTCACAGACAATAGGATAAAATATTTAGAGTTTTTGATTTATTAGAGTTTCATTCAAATCACAAGTATTTTTCAAAGAAAAAAATGCAGTCTTCTCTTGATAGTGTCATAAAATAATGATTTAAGCATAACCTAACTTAGATATCTGTATATTTTGGAAATTGTGCATTTTCACGAATCAAATATACCTTACCTTAATCAAATATACATTTAAGAATTACTCAAATTCAATTGATAAACTATTAGCTTTTACTGCTGATCTCCGATTATTTAATTTTTTGTGAAAATATATACATATATATTGTATATAAATGTAAAAAAGCGGTTACTGATTGGCTCCTTAAATTGGACTACACAGAAACAGAAAACTTTAAATGATACACCTTCGCTCGATCTCTCTTTACTTTTAATGAACCGAAATTTCCGCCGTTGGGAAGTGCAGCCTGGAGATTCTGTCATACAGGTTGCGAGCCTAGTACAGACTCTCAAATGTCTCTACATGTTTTTGAGAAATTTGCTAGTATATTTGTTAATTATGTTTACCAAATTTGTTTGTGCTATAATTTAAGTAAAAATTGTACCTTTGCGAGAGAAATAAAAATATTATTATATATCTTCCCACTTCATTGTTTAAATAATTAAACGCAACCTACTTCAATAGGACAAATGAACGCAATACAACTTTGCCGACATGTGGATAATTGCAACTACAATTCACACGTACATATAATGTAGTACCGCGTACGTGATATGTAAATGTACTACAGGCGCTACAAAATGGCCATTGTAACCTAATTTGTTTAAATTTTTTATTTAGAAAGTAGCTGTAAACATTACTTTTTTATCATCAAAAGATTACAGAAAATTAACTAATTTTCTTAAAAGAAATAAAAGTAATATAGGCTAAGACATATGAAATTACCAGACTAGCTAATTTTTATTGTTATATGCGTTTTTGCAAAATTCGGGACAACTTTAAATTTACAGATGAAAACTCACCCGTGGGAAAGATGCTGAAGCATAAGTTGACTCACTAATTGGGCCTGCTTGTTTGCAGTAACACGGGCTCACAGAATACTCAATGTGAAACGAAGTATACTCTTGTACTGTGTTTCGCTGAGTGAGTGAGGATATCGGAAGCCCCTAAAACACCGCTTAAAATAAGCCGGCAATACAACCAATGCACAGATTGCGACGCGGTTGTCCATGGCCGGCGATGTTCTCTTACCATATAAGAGACCCACCGTTGTCCGCTATACCATACTGCATAAAAAAACTATATTCTCATTAGGAACAAACAGGCTTTCATACCATGCTCTGGTAGCTAAACCTACTCCATAAGTATGAGTGCAGTTGCCAGAAATTGAGTAGCACTGTGAATACTAAGTATTGTTGATTTTAGTCCTTGATTGAAATGCAGTTTGAGGTTTGAGATTGATTAATCTTGGAAGGAAAATTTATCATGGATTTAAGTTTAAACGGACAAAGTATAATTGAAATATGGAATAAACCCAGGATTTGGTAGCATGTGATGTCGTGTCGACCTAAAATAAAAAACATAAGCTTTTTTCCTTAATTATTTTTGTTCATAGTTAAAATAGGTCTTTATATTTTACGAAACGAAACTAAATTGTTTAATGGATTTCGAATTAATATTATAGAAATTGAGGAAATAGTTTTCTTCGTTTTAAGTGATACCTTCGAGATTCAGACAAAATTTAAAAGATAGCTATACCGATTAAAAAAGTTGTGTCCTTTTTGCTTGCATCAACAATCTCATACCACCGATTTGTGTAATTCTTTTGCAATGTCTATAATTAAAAACTGACCGAAAAAATCGATCGTTAATTCGTGCTCTATCATAGTAATTATTTTGAAATGTTATGTATATCTCAAAAGAACTCCATTTAACTCATTTTAGTGCATCCAGAATCACGATAACATATTAGAAAGCTTATCCGTGTAGTTATGAATAAACTTAACGGTTGTAATAAACATGATATGTAAATATTGGTACATGGGATTCAGTATATGATTAAGGATTATATATGAAAAGCTCTTTAAGGCTGCCGCTATCAACGAGGCTTAGCGGAATCGCTGAGACAGAAACATGATACTAATATTAGCAAAAATTACATAGACATTTTATTCGTTCCGTGTTTTTGAAACCGCAAGCAGTTATGTATTTTCTATAGGATGCCACGGACATGTGTAACTAAAGTTTAATCTACTATATTGTTTTTTGAAAGTTATAATCACTTTTTTTTAAATCCGCAAGAGATTATTTTATTATTTATACTAATATAACAGATTTGATTATATGTTTGCTTGAAATGAATAGGCACCAAAACTACTGGGTTATGAATCTACACAATTTTCAGTAAACATCGGGTATATTATGTTTTTATATAGTTAGAAATAATTAAAAACGGCAATAATTAATTCCAAAGTATAAAGAAATACCTAAATTCCTTACATCGCGTTTACTGCGAAAACTATTTATTATAGAGTAAAACAATGTACTGCAACTTTGCAGAACATACAATTACCGCAATAGGATATATCTATTATACTTACGTCACAATAAGCTTTATTATACTTCAAAAACATTAATTAATAAAATGCCGCCTCTATAAAAGCATTTTTTTGTACCTTGATTACTACTTATATAAATTGTATACTTGAATAAATTATATATAATAAATAATAATTATTATTATTCTTCATATTTTAATTAAATTTTTCGGACAACGGAGCAGGTGGGTCTCCTGGTAAGAGAAAATCGCAGTCCATGAACAACCGTTCCAAAGTCCGTGCATTGGTTGTTTTGCCGGCTTTTTACGCCGCTTAAGCGGCACTTTTAAGGGTCTTCGAAATCCTCACTCACTCTGCGAAACACCGTACAAGTACCGTTTCACGCCGAGTATTCTGTGAGCAGATTCTTACCAATTTACACCCAAACTGAATAAATTGCTTCAGTAATCTCCTTCCAGACTATATTTAACCAAAAAAATTTCTGAATCGTATAAAGATATTTTAATTTATAATAGAAGTATATAATTGAATTAATAGTAGCGATATGTGTTAGTTTAGCAAAGTCAATATTACATTTTCGCTATAACAAGTTCTGGTTCTTGAGTGTACGCGTGTAACTTAATAAACTGTATGAAATATATTTCACGTAGATATCATGTTTATTATCCAAATAAAGAACTATTCGATAGAAAATAGTATTATTTTTACGTCTTTCTACGTTATAAACTGATACACTACTTCACGTTCGCCCGTGGGAAAGCCATCATGAAGCGTATGCTGATGCACTAATTTGGCCAGCTCGTCCGAAGTGCGGACTGTGGCGCGGTTGTCCATTGACGGCGGTGTTTTCTTAACATACCCACCTGCTCCGTTGTCTGTTATAGAAAAAAATATATATAAAAAATCTAAATTTAAATATAATATTAGATGAGATAAATGACATTTATGTTATTTCACGTTTTATAAGCCTTTTAAAATAGTCAACAAGTGTATTTTTTTAGAACATTACTATGTAACCGAAGAAGACAGGATCATGTAGTCTGTGGTTTCTAACATGTAACTGTCTTGTCAACTTTAAATGAACAGCTGAAAAGAAGAAAATTATTGTTTATAGTCGTCGAAAGTTATTTCAAATTAAACTGGTAATAACTAAATACATTAATAAGTGTGTGCATGTACGTCTGTATGGTTTCTGATTTAACTTTAAGTGTCGAATACTAAACAAAAGAATAATATTTGATGTAGAATAAATATAAATAATAAGAAAAATAGTATGTAGAATACATACTTAATATTTCTCCTATAATGTTTAAAATACTGTATATTTTTTTAGTAGAACAGAAATGTGTTTTTATATTTTATATTTCCATTAAATACTTTTTTTTATTATTCCGTATTGCGAAAACATTGCTGGCTCTATAATTAAGCCTTCTCTCCCAGACCTAACTAATTTAATGTGTAGCTATATCGATTACTTATGAGCACAGTAACGGAAAATTACAAGGTTACATCGCATTGCGCTATTTTTTATTGACTTTCAGACCGCAACAAGAGTAACTTGATCTTCTTTAACTGGTAATAGGGCTGCAATCACAATCATTTAATTAATTTTATTTATGATGCTCATATGAAGTTATATAGTAAAATATGAAATACGTACATACATCATTTTGATAGCCTCGTAGCCGAATGGTTTAAAAAAAATACTCCGCGTGAAATGGTAGTTGTATTACAACGGTTTACTATGTTTCGATGAGTAAGTGAGGATATAGGAGGCCCTTGAAAAATGCTGCTTAAATAAAATAAAAATACAAAATACTAACTACCATAATAAGTTTTTGGTCTAAATTCGGTCAGTAATTTGAATTATTATTAAGTTTTTTAATAAAATTAATCCGTTTACTTTTACTAGCTTTAGTTGAAATTTAAAGGAATATTGCGTTATAAGATATCTATTCTGTTTTATAGCAGTGTCTACACTAAAGTATTAAAAAGAAATTAGAAAATATTGCACAATGATTGGAAGTTACAATTTTAATAAAGTTACTGTATCTAATATAATTTTACTATAAATACATATTGGTGTACGTTATGAATTCAGATAAGAATTAGAATATAGTCTTGCTTGATGGATATGATATCCATTGGTCCTATTAGTAAATGTCAATATAACATTCACTATGATTGAACAGGAAATGCTGGGAGAAATTAATCATGCATTGAACAATACTTGGTAGCAAAATAGCAAGATAGCATTCCAGTATACCATTTCCGTAGATTACCTACCTACACAAAAATAAGTGATACTGTTGTGTCAATTTCTTTAAATACCATAGTTAAAATAGAATTTATTTCGCTGTTAAGATTTATCATTATTTTCCACCTGTGGGAGAGCCATGCTGAAGCATATGCTGACGCACTAATTGGGCCGGCTCGTCCGAAGTGATACCACGGGCTCAAATTATACTCAGCGTTAAACGGTACTTGTACTGTGTTCCGCAAAGTGAGAGAGGATATTGGTGGCCCTTGAAATGTCGCTTAAGTGTCTTTAAAAGTTGGCAACACAACCAATGCGCGGACTGTGGCGTGGTTGTCCATGGTTAAAGGCGACGCTTTTATGACAATATAATTAAGAAAATTCACATAGCAACCCTAAATACGATGTAAGCGACACTGGTCGCGTTGGCCCCAATGGCCGTCAGCGGTATTTTGCATTATTTCAAATATTTTTTGTCTGTCCAATCAAATTTCATCATACCATATTTCGTAATTTGAGACACGAGGTATATGAAAAATTAGTTTACTAAGTGTAAAATGATTACTAATTTGTATGCAGTTATGTGTGTTGTGTAAGTTTGTGGTATTAGTTTTGTAATAATTTATATGGCGAAATAGATTGTTGGTTCATATTTAGCATTAATACAGTACAATATTTTGTCATTTCAGCTGACGTTTAAAAACATCCAAAATGGAGATTATCGATTCGAAGTGTAGGGATGAGGTTGATTCTATAATTCTATTTCTGGCCATAGCTCTGTGGATTTATTATTCGGTGTGTTATAAAGTATAAAGAATGTCTGAGCATCGACGTTCGAACAGTAGTGGCTTTTTATTTATTACTAGTTTATTATTAAAAATGTTGTTAAATATACCTACTAATATTTTTGTACATTTTATGTTGTACTTATTCGGCGTAATGTGGTTGAGAGCCTCGTAGCGATGTGGTTTAATAAGTCTACCATGTAGCGAGAGGTTTCGAATCCTGCGGTTTGGACAATTATAATTTAATTTATAATTTATTCGGTCTCGGGAAGGACTTGACAGTGGCCCGGCGAGTGTCTTAATACTGTCGCACCCGTGGGAGTTCCATACTGAAGCATATGCTGACGCATTAATTGGGCCAGCTAGCCCGAAGTGATACCACGGACTCACAGAATGCTCAGCGTGAAATGGTAGTTGAACTTGAAACGGTGCTTTTACTGTCGGAGGCCCTTAAAAATGCCGTGCAAAAGCCAGCAACACAACCAATGCGTAGACTGAGGCGCGGGTGTCCATGGGCGGCGGAGTTTTCCTACCATATAGAATACCTACCTGCTCCGTTATTCGCTATAAAATATAAAAGATATAAATTATATTTAAAAAAAATAGTACGTCAGCATAAGCTTCAGCATGGCTCTCCGACGGGTAAAATAGGGTAAATATCGTTATATATAATTCGTATGTAGTATATATTTTCCTCTCTTTTACGGGCTTTCAAACTAAAATTATTTATAAGTATGATTTATTTTCTCATCGGAAGAGCACGAATAGTGAATACCTTTCTTATAGTCTAGGTTACAACACTCCCAAATGTCAGCAGGAATTCACTGCGAGGCTTGGCGCCTTGATGTCTCGATTTAGTAGTGTCTCTGGAAAGTAAACGAGAAAGTTTAACAATATGTTAGACTCAATTTCTGAGCTATTCCAGTTTTCTAAGTTTATTTATGTCTTATATTTACTGTTATAGTTTATTTACAAGCTATCAAGGAAATATGACATACAAAAAGGGCGGATTTGTTTTGTACATGGTACATTATTTTTTGCTGGTCCTACGTGTGTCAACTGACCGACCGTTAAAATCAATTTGTAATCGTTTTAATCCGAAACTAACTTACAAAATGGCAAAAAGGGGATGAGTATTGCCTCTTTTTTACTTAAATTCTTATATCAATAAGGATTTAAGGAGGTTATAAGTTCAGCGTCTTTCCCGTGGGAGAGTCATGCTGAAGCCGGCAACACAACCAATGCGAGGACTGAGGCGCGGTTGTCCATGAGCGGTGGTGTTTTCTTACCATATAGGAGACCCACGTGCTCCGTTGTCCGGGATAGTAAAAAAAGCGTAAAAAAAAATATATTTTATGACCTTTCCAATGGTAATCATGTACGAATCAACGCTCTTTGGCAAAATTATGTTAAACGTGACATTCAAATTGATTGTACGCGAGATAGGCAACTTTGTTTGTGGAATGTGAATTATTCAAAAGGTCGTCGAATAAAAATTCAGTATTCAAAGAGATACAATAAATCAGTGGGTTTTCGATACCCATTCAATACTATTCGTTCCTCAGAGATATTAAACATTTATTTACCTATATATCCTGATTTCGAAAATCTGAAAAAAAATTATCTATTGAAAGAATTTGCATCAATTTTGTATTATTTTAATTTTATTATTACTTTTATTCATTTAGCGTGCTCTTCATACATGAAGACCATAAAAATTACTATATATAAAGTAACAAAATAATTTAAAGTTTATAAAAATATTTGAGTAAAAACTGTTACTGTTTTGCATATACAGAATTTTTGTAAATTACTTTGAAAGTATAATATAAATAATAAAAGTCACAATATTTTGAGTATAATATATAATACAAATGCCAACTATTTATCTCAATTTAAAGGAAGAAATCGATTTAAATGAAATATTGCAAAATCATTAGCAGACGATTCACCTAGGATAAGCGTTCTTCTGTCTATGGTGCGTTGCCGGCATTTTAAGTATAGTGTGGTGGTGCGCGACACAAAATGTCTTGAAGCTTTTTTTCAAGGTTTATAAAAATTACCTAATAATACATTAACACGCTAGAAATAAAATGAAGTTCTACCTCAAAAAAGTGAATACATAACCAAAAAATGATAGTCCTTCGCGTATTGGACATCAAACTTGAAAAATTGATACACAATACGGTATAGTTCAGATACTTATATGGAGCTTAGGCTTTATGAGGCACGTATCCGCGTCTTGAATGGGTTAGCTTGTAATTTGGCCGTTGACAGATTTACAACTGCACGCAATCTCAACTATTATATCGACTTCTCTGCGGTTTGTATTCTTCAAATAAATGTAAGGTGCTCCGCATACGATGAAATATATATCTACTTGAAATCTAGTATTAAATACATATAAAACGGTGAAATCGACGGTCGGGCCGTAAAACACTTCTTATTCAGACAAAGTAGATTAATTAATTGTAAACAAAACTTAACATTTAGTGTTTGTTTAGTTTATTTTGTCCTTTATTGACAAATAATGTATTTCATCTTAATAGTGTATATTTATGAATAACTATATTTAGATGATATTGCTTTGTGTGCGCTAAACTTAGGAAATCGACTGCCAACTCTTTGCTTGTGAAAATAACTCATTATATTCCACAGCAGACTTAATTTATAGGAACATACAAAATAAACCATTGCGTGCGTTAAAAGTATATAATAATTTAAAATATATGTCATAATAGGTACATTCAAACATAATTGTCGATGCTCAAATTAATTTCAATCACTAAAAACAATACTGCATAAAATCGTATGGATTTATTTCTATTTGATCAAGTGATGTAAAATTTATATTTATTTAAAACGTAAACAATTATTTCATTCAAATGAAAACAAACATAGACAGCTAGGATACAAAGTTATTAATATAGGATAGATATTTGTATAAGAAATTGTCAAAAAGATCATATACCTATCTAAAGATTATTGTTGCACAGGCATTTTTAATGGTATAGCGAACAACGGAGCAGGTGAGTCTCCTATATAGTAATAGAACTCCGCCGTCCATGAACATCCGCCCCACAGTTTGCGCATTGGTTGTGCTGCCGGTTTTACGCCACTTTAAGTGGCATCTTTGAGGGCCTCCGATAACCAAACTTCTCAGAGAAACATAGTTTACGTACCGTCTCAAGTACAACTACCATTCCATGCTGAGTATTCTGTGAGGCCGTGGTTTCACTTCGGACGAGCCGGCCAAATTTGTCCGGCAGCTTATGCTTCAGCATGACTCGCGCACGGGTGATTGTGCTCGATTGCTGATGGCTAATAAAAATTATAACAACTTTTTTCAATATTTTTTTTTAAACAAATGGCGAAATGTCTCTACACCAGTCCTAGTAGGGTTTCACTTCTTTCCAGTTTCTTCCTTTCTAATTCTTACTTGTTGAAAATATGTAGTTTAAAAGTTTAGTCGCATTTTATTGCTTACAGAGACATAATTAAATCGTTTTTATAAGGTCAGAATATAAATCTCCATCGAAATAGTTTTGTGCGTAATATAATTAAGCATTTTTGAGTCAAGGTTGTTTTTTTCTGAACAATCATCTCAATTTAGGCTAGAGAACTAACTGGCTAAAGTTGTTCTCCTTGAAATAGATTTTTGAGGCACAATGGGTTTGGCACCTGAAGGAAAATGTTTATCTATTATTTAAATACAAACACATACTTCCTTGATTCGTTACAAGTTTTGTTCACGATTTGACTGGGAATTTTTGTTTTTTGTTTTATTAGTTTTAATGCTTCACAAAACTATACAATTATTATTATAATCGTATATTGTTGTGTCAATGTTTTAACTAGCGACATATGAGTTGTTTTATATAGGAATACAGGCAGTGACCCGTGGGAGAGTTATGCTGAAACAAATGCTGACGCACTAATTGGACCAGCCTGAAATGATACGACTGGTTCACAGAATAATTCAGCGTAAAATGGTAGTTTTACTTGTAACGATACTTCTATTATGTTTCGCTGAGTGAGTGAGGATATTAAATACCCTTAAAAATACCGCTTAAGTGGCGTAAAAAGCCGGAAACACAACCAATGCGCCGACTATGTTGCCGTTGTGCATCGGCGGCGGAGTTCTCGTACCCACCTGCTCCGTTGTCCGTTATACTATAAAAAAAATATAATTAATTAAAATGTGATATGTAAATAAAGATAAATCTAAAATCGTGACCATGAAATTATCGATGTAAATTACTTGAAAAGCCACTAAACTAAATTCTAATATGAATGTCACGTATATTCAAAGATTGATTGTATAATTATGAATTTTTAAAACAACTAAGCAAGTCTTAAAAAAGGCGATCCTACCATTTCAATTATCATATTAATTAAACTCAAGAACAAGTTATTTAAATAATTTGTGAGTTGTAATGTATGTCTATGGTGATTAAATCAGTTTTTGTCTTTCGCCTGTAACAATTAAAACGCGGTGTTGAATTTGTGAATTTAAACCGGTTGTAAGATTATCTATGTGCTATGTAGAAGTAATTGGAAAGAAATAGCATCAGTGGAATTACATTTTGGTAAAATAGATAAGTTTACATGAATGCTTGAGGTATGCTGGCTGAGGCTGCTTGAGAGATTTGGTTGAGGCTGGTCACAAAGACTTTAGAAATGTGTATAAGTATTTAAAAAATATTATATATGCTATTTTGTTTATTTTATATAATTGAGAAAGATACGGCGCCAGATCATCCGCTCCAAAAGTAACCCTAATGCTGACCACGATCCTCAAACATGAGGGACCGACCCAGAGAGAGACACTGTGTCTCTCTCTGATTTTATATATCCTATATAGTCGATATATGCTATTCAAATTTATCTTTGTATATATACAAAGGCTTTCTAATTAAAAAGCATTTAGAACGTGTAACTGTGAGTGATTGTTTGTAAAAAAAATGAATGAAACAATTTATATCAAATCAAAAGTTTTATTCACACCAAATGACAAAAATATATTAAAATTTATTTTGAATCATTCTCAACACTCATAAACTTTCAGGATTAAGAATATTTAACAATATAACAATAATTTTTGGTTTTTTCTGATTTAAGGTGCCATGACCTCAGTTTTTTGTTTTCATTAATTGTCTAACGACCTTCGTTTACACTAATTATATGTGTACCTAATTTATCGTCAAAGAAAATTTACGCGTTATTTTTTTGATAATTCTGGTATGAGGAAATTATATTTGTAGATATAAATTTGATTATTTGGGAATTATTACGTTACGTCATTTATGACTTACATAATTTATTAAGACCTTATTACTAGTACAAAGATGATTTTTAGCAAGTGGCGAGCGAGAAATTATTATATATATATCGCCGGAAACGATGGTGATGACTTATGTTCGCTACCAGCCTCACGTTGGTGAGCCAATATCCGGCCGCTCAGGCGGACCTCTTTTCCGCGACGCGATGCCCCATGCCGAGGTTCGTGATCATGTCGCTCATGAGACACCCTTGCGCGCGGCAAAATTTTAATTTTAATATTCTCGGCCAGCCCGCGAGCGCGCCTTCCGTGAAGGCCGCTTGGGCAAGGAGCGAGCAGCCATTCGTAAAAAAATCATTTAATTATTATATTATGCCTAAAAGTGCAGCAAAGGCATATAATAGTATAAATTACTTTTCTTTATATCTGTACTGTTATTACTTGCTTTCATAATGTCAACAATTGGTGCGATGGCGGTTCGTAAGCTATAATTTTTGTCCATTTAAACTATGGCATTTGTAAAATAATTGGCTTTGTAAAGGTTTTCCGAATTGTTTCGTAAAATCATCCATTGAGACATTTACCAAGTTCTGTCTGAAGTTTATCCTAATAGTTTTATTTCCTTACATTTTCTATCCTTATTATATTTTCAAGCCACAAAATTTATCTTTATATACATTCATAGGCACACTATTTTTGAAAAGTTATGCATAGAATCTTGATTTATTTCGGATTTTATGTTATGAAATTGAGAAATTTAATTATTTATGAACTAAAAACGCTTTCTTGGCTAAATTGCTACTATTTTGATAAATAATTATTAGATTTATTATACAATAATTTTAAAATTATTTTTTAATGTCTCTTGTATGTATGTAAAAGCAATAATGTTCTATTTTTTTATTCTATAGCGAACAACGGAGCATGTGGGTCTCCTATATGGTAAGAGAACACCGCCGCCCATGAATAACCGCGTTACAGTCCGCGCATTGGTTGTGTTGCCGACTTTTTACGCCGCTTAAGCGGCACTTTTAAGGAATTCCGATATCCTCACTCACTCTGCGAAATACAGTACAAGTACCGATTCAAGCTGAGTATTCTGTGATAAGATGTGATATAATTTGCTGTCAATTTTGCAGCCTTCCTCTACTCACTACCGCTACTATTTTTTCAATGCTCATAAGACTCAATCAAGATCTTTTTTCTTCAACATTTGCAGTTGGAGGTCACGTATATCAGCTTATTATAAATATTAGCAAAAATATATTATCAAGTTTGGTTTAACCCAGTGTGTGTCAAAGTTATTCTACAGAGCATTTTATAATATTTAATTAATTTCGATTAATTCTGTTGTAAATACTCAAGTAATTACTGATGTTATTTTTAAAGATATTAATTATAAGATATTTAAAGATATTGATATTAAGGCCAACTGTTTAAATTTGAAAAGATAATTTTAATATAATATACCTATAAAGAATTATATACATATAAGACAAATTTGAATACTTCTTTCAGGAATGGGAACCTAGCCTCATTTAAAGTGATGTATGTGTATGTCAATTCGGACGACATTAGGCTCCTAACTTTGGTAATTACTACAATATTTTTGAGGAGATGATTGCTTTGTTAAAAGATAAAGTCTGAGAACCGCTGTTCTCTTTATAAAACCTAGACACAGTTCATTGTCCTAAGTCATGACCATGAATGTAAAGAGCAATTGTATGTTAGTGTACTTGGCATTCGGCGATTGGCACTTCCCACGAACAGACGGCTTGACACAATGATTGGATAACTATCGGAATCCTGTGAGCTGAGGGCGTTGTTTTACAGTCGAAATATATAATTTGTTTTTATTGCGTTACAACATATTTACAAGGCATACCACATATCCAACATGCAACTACTATTGATAAGCATGGATGATATATAAAATGAACAATCTTTGAAATTTTGTAGAAGAAAAAAGAGAATAAAGACAATATTACAAAAAAAATACTACAGAAAAATCTACTTGTAGTGTATAAGTACAAGAATTTTGAGTTTTGATTCCTTAATGCAAAGGGTATTTTTCTCACTTTAACCAAAATGATTTTATCTTTGGATCCAAAAAGGAAAATAGATAAATCAAATAATACTGTTTCTAGAAACTTAAAAACCTAACACCTAAAACATCTAAATCGATGAATTTTTAATGATTGAAACATCTCATCATCATCATCAGTCATCGTAATGGTAATTTAGTCCCTAACATTAACATATCAGGATGTTTTTTTTTCGTAAATTACTGGTGTGAGAAAGGCTTTGTTATAGGGCTATAGTGTATTCTTCTATTCATTACTGTTGGCGTCTGCGCACGATTCACCCCGCAGTGAGATTGGGTGACAGTTACAATGATATAGGCACTCACAAAGGTATTTTTGTAAGTAACAACCGTTATTTTGTAATAATCAAATACTGTTTTATATCACATAAAAAATAAACAAGCAAAATTAAACTTCTGAATACATAAGTATAAGTATTACTTGTAGAAATAAGAACGGTACTTCCAAAATGGTACGGTCCCACCCTCGCTTGCGGTCTTTGTATGCAAATGAACGATCGCTACCAAATATTTTACTCAGCCACCGAGTACGGAGTCTCATGGAAGCTCATCAACAAATACTGAAAACATTCTTGTTATTATAAATTTAAATCTTAGATTAAAATATATATAGACGTACTTCGTTCAATGTACAATATTTTTTGGAATAGGAAAAAGGTAAAAAAAAAAGGTGAAGGTAAAGGTAAAGGTTATTACGGTAAAGCCCATGCAAAGGTTTTAAGTGTAATTCGTAAACTTAAATATGGATAAAAAAATATTTTAAACAAGTGAAACTATCGACAGTCTAAAGGTGTAAATAACAAATATCTTAATCGAATAATTAACAACTAGAACTCCAAGTTTTTGTTAAATAAACTACAGCACTTCCCGCTTTTAGCGTCGGACATCAAAACTAAATAAATTTTCTTAAATATTATTATATACCTATTTGCTTTTTATATGGAATAGCGGATAACGGAGAAAGTAAAAGAATACCGCCGCCCGTGGACAATCGCGCTATAGCCCGCGCATTGGGCATTTTTGGGCTTTTTACGCCACTTAGCGGAATTTTTAAGGGCCTTAGATATCCTTACTCACTCAGCGAAGCACAGTAGAAGCACCGTTTCAAGTAGAATTACCATTTCACGCTGAGTATTCTGTCAGCTCGTGGTATCACTTAGGACGAGCGGGCCCAATTAGTGCATCCGCATATGCTTTAGCATGGCTCTCCCACGGGTGAATAAAATAAAGCTTATTATACATTCGCTTCTATGATCGCTGTAATGTGTAATCTAATAGCCTAAATCCCTTGTGTTCAATGTCACTCTTACAAGTTTTGGTTAGAG
Source organism: Delias oraia (assembly GCA_018230265.1). NCBI lineage: Eukaryota > Metazoa > Arthropoda > Insecta > Lepidoptera > Pieridae > Delias > Delias oraia. The sequence goes on along the minus strand of DWCF01000624.1, from coordinate 13,076 downwards.
CGGTGTAGTTAAGTGTTAGGTTAATCCGGAAATAGTATGCCGACAAATTTGTCCCTTCCGTGCCGTTGGCTTCACCACATAAACCTTCGCCAGCAAATCTCTCCACGTAATGGCATACAAGCTAAAACTATTGAACAAATAGGGGTTGATTTACATTGTAATACTGTTTCTCGGTGCTGTAATTTTATAAATGTACCTATTTGTTTTGAAATTTCTTTAAATCTAGTTTCTAGAGTCGATTTAACGCTTTTACTATTTTATTGCACTAATTTCAAAGCGAAATACTAACTTCATTCTCTAAGGACATAAACTAAACATTCAGCAAGCGATATTTCTCGTACTATATGTATGTATGATAAAAGTTTGCTGAGTGCGTTAACATTACAACTTTTTTGTGATAAAACCGAGAAACTGTTCATACAAATTTCCAATGAGCCTATTTAAATGGATAAATTTGATATGTTTATACGGAATGCAATAAATCGATTCAAATCCATGTAAATCAATGTGTGCAATTGAATGGGTGACGCGGACGCAAAAATGTGCTCCTTTCTTCTCTGTCATCGGATGTCTTTTTGAAATCTCAATAACAAATTGTCACTCCTACGCATGTGATTTGAATGAATGAATATTGAGCATGTTGAATTCTTAAGCGTTGAAAGGATACAATTATCTTTGAATATTTGTATATAATGCGTGCCTTTAATCTGTCAAGCTCCACTTCGAGGGGCAGAAATACACATATTTTTGAGTTTTTTTAATCCATACAACTAAATATATTTTTGCTTAACTCACTATGTTTTACAAAATACTTCCAAGGAGCTCAATGAAAAGAAAAATTTAGGGATGATAGATATTTTTTTATTCTTCATCAAAGAAACATCTACCCTATTAATCTTTTTGATTTAAGAGAAGTGTATTTGTTATTCGATCCGACAACCGATGGGGAAGAAAGGTTCTCGAGTGGCGACGGCGTATCGGAAAACGCAGAGTGGGACATCCCGCCACGCGATGGAAAGACGATCTCACGAAGGTCGCGGGCAACCGCTGGATCCAGATCGCTCAAAATCGCAACAGGTGGGCGTCTTTGGGGAAAGCCTATGTCCAGCAGTGGTCTTGAATAGGCTGATGATGATGATATGTTATTCATTTTCAAATTTAAAGAATAAATTCTACAGAATAACTCATCAAAAGCAATTCAGGGATTGATTGTAATAATATTGCGTTCGCATTTTAAATAGCAACAATATTTCACGCTGACAATTGTTTCCCCAAGAGGGCAATGCCATACACATGCATTTTGTTTAATTAAAATACCAACTGTGCACTATTGTGAACCTTATAATATGGCACAACAATAATATATGGTACGCTTCTACATTTTATAATGTACATGATCAGTTTCAGTACTAATCAGATTCAAGAATTGCGTCACGCTTATCTACTGCCGGACGGTAAACTGTATCATCAAGCAATCCGGCTGCCATGTTCTAAGGAAAAATAATAGCGAAATTTCCCATGAGATGACCACGACTTAATACGCTTCTGAAATCGTTTTGGCGAAAATAGCAAACACTCATAAATATTGCTAAATATAGTAGTATCTATGGAAAGTTTGTACAAGGAATAACTTTAGATAGAAACGACGTCTATTATTATAAGGTGGGTTTTATTTAAATAAATATCATTACAATTCGAAATTTATCAATTAGTACATAAAATCTTATGCCATGCGCGATACATGATCCTATTTAAATCGCCTATTTTAAACGTGTCCCCGGTTTAAAACGGATTAGGGCATTATATACAAAGCTTAATACGGTATTGCAGACCGGCTTGAGACACGCTGTTAAGTGATGAGATTAAATGAATAAGGAGACAAATATTTCCTGAAATACCCCATATGTCTGAGTAGAAACACTAAGAAGAAACAACGAAATTATTATACTATTTGATTCACGCGTTGGAGAGACATGTTGAAGCATATGCGGATGCACTAATTGGGCCGGCTCGTCCGAAGTGACACCTCGGGCTCACAGAATACTCAACGTGAAACGATACTTGTACTATGATACTTGTGAGCATATTGAAGGCCCTTAAAATGGCGCTTAAGTGGCGTAAAAATCCGGCAACACAACCAATACGCGGACTGTGGCGCGGTTGACCATGGGCGGCAGTGTTCTCGTACCATATAGGAGACCCACCTGTTCCGTTGTCTGCTATACTATAAAAAATTAAAGGTTTTTGAGTGATGCTCACATATGTAAATCATAGAAATAATAACTCTATATGCAATTACTTATTTAGGATTGTCATATCTATGCCATGTCATGGACAAAGTAGAAATATATTATATATAGGGTATTGCTTGCAGAGACTTTTAGGGGAAATGGAGTCAAAGCATTTGCTTTTCTCGCTTTTGTTCGTACATCGCTTTTGTATCTTACTTCTATACGTGATATGTTCTGATTTTTAAATAATTTGAACGTGTAAAAACACGTTCAAATTTGGTAATATAGATGTTGAGATAACCCTTATCAAAGTATGTTTACATCTGTTAACATAAGAATAAGTTGAATGTTCAGTGAAGTTTTGTTTTCCATTATGCTGATATTAAATGAATGTTTATAAGTTATAATGCCTACGTAGCGCAAAAATTCGCTGTCCTTTTGAAAAAATCTAGCATTGATTAAAAAAATATTTTTTCCAATCTCAATGAGATCTTTTTGTTAAATGTATGTTTTTCGATTTCAGAAACGAAGATAAAGCGACACCCACACATGTCACCCAAAAATGATACCGGTAAGAAAACATTTTTTTATCTATCCGTTGGATGTAATTTTACTCCAAGTTGTTGTGATTATGGACCGCTCGGAAAAGGTCACTTCTATTTAAGTTTATCAGTTGAATATTTTTCATAACCTAACATAATTCAAATTGAGAAGAAAAAACCTTAAGATATTTTTTTATCTTGAAGTTTTATATTTTTTCTGATCGTAAGATTCAAATACGAAAATTTCGTTGTGATTTGTCATTTTAGTAGGATTCAATCTTCTATTTAGATGTTTCGTACATTTTTTCTACAACTATTCCACCACCACACTACCGAATAACTTAACCCAACTAATAAGTACATACCCATTTTGATTCAAGGCTCCACATATTAAGCTTATACAGCCTCCATAAATTATGACTAAGCAAACAAAACCTTTACTAACTATGCTTATTTGCATTTCTGTACAGTATTATCTGCTTAATCTATTAATACCTACATACATTATAATCGTAACTGGTCCGTAGTTGTCTAAACATTTGTATCTCGTTTTAATAATAAAACTATTATGTAAATATATTATATTAATGTTTATTTATGCATGGTTTCCCAAGTAAAGTCCAGAAACGGCATAACATGTTGAAGATATAAAAAATACGTCTCTCGTGGAAGAGCTCTGCTGACGCACTAATTGGACCGGCTCACAGAATACCGTGAAATATTCGTAGTGCTTATACTGTTTCGTTGAATGATTGAGGGACCGTAGGCCCAGTAAATGTAGCTAGCAATACAACTAAGCGTGGATTCTGTGGTTAATAAAAAGTTAAATTATTAGCTAAGGAAATAGAAGGATAATTTCATAAATATTATTATAGGTACATTAATAATCTATTAAAATTCAAATACGACCTAAAGCGGCTGTGACAATCCGGAGAGAGCGCTTGTATTACAATAAACTATGATTTATGACCCGTGAATGTAAATGATGTAAGTTATTGTCAATATTATCACGCCTAGTAGATTATTGACATTCTTAGTTCGGAAGTATAAGAATTTTCTTTAATTTAATGTAAAATTATATTATAAAAAAATAAATAAATAATAATAAATAAATTATATAATTAAATTATATTACATTATATTGAAATATTTAAGAAAATAATATTTGCGATGATTTCCAAAACGGTTATAATAAAATTAAATAAATCACAAAGTACATTTTAATTGGAAAACAATGAGGTATTTACTTTAATTAGAAGTCATATTAAATCAAATATTTATTCTCATTTAGAATAAAATCAATGGTGAATGTATTAGATTTATTATGAGTGTCATTTAGTTAAAGTTTACAGACTGTTCAAGAACGCATTCAATTCTTATTTATTGAGTAATTAAAATTTTTGTTTCTTTTTTTAAGTATAGCAGACAACGGAGAAAGTGGGTCTCCTATGTGGTAAGAGAACACAGCCGCCAATGGACAACCGCGTCACAGTCCGCACATTTGTTTATGTTGACGGCTTTTTTCGTTGCTTAAGCGGCATATTTCGGGCCTCCGATATCCTCACTCACTCTGAGACACACAGTACAAGTACCGTTTCACGCTAGTATTCTGTGAGCCCATGGTATGACTTCGGACGAGGCGGACCAATTAGTGCGTCATCATATGCTTCAGCATGGCTCTTTCCCGGGTGTGACAGAATTAAGACACTTGCCTGGCCACTGTCAAGCCCTTCCAGAGACCGAATAAATTAAATTTTAATTTATAATTGTCCAAACCGGGATTCGAACCCGATACATCTCGCTTGATGGTAGACCTATTAAACCACAGCTACGAGGCTCTCAAAAATTTCACTAGAATTTATGTTAAAATAATTTATCAGAAGCTTGTCTTATAATATTAGTTTAAACTAAGTAAATAAGGTATTTTGATATTTTATTAATATATAGCTCAAGCCAAGGCTGTTAGGTCTCCGGTATATAAAAAACTAAGTAATTTTTGCATAACGGCCAACAAGTAGCCCCCTTTATTCAAACATCTGCGCAAGCAGCTGAACTAAAGGAAATGTCTGAATACCTATAGATCTATTATATTCTTAGTTCTTACCATATCTGGATTACAATCGTCATCCCTTAATTGTAAGCAAAAACTCCCCTCTTAGAAACTTGTTAGATGCCTTGTTTTTACATGCATTGCACTACATTTACTCGCCGTCTAAGCGTAGGGAATGAGTGGGAACTAGGAACGTTTACCTAGTACGTGCCCAAATGTAAATGTCGCACTCATCTGGCTGAATCCGCTATTTGACAGAATGACAAGCGTTCATTGAATGACGACATTTAGTTGAATGACTAAAGGACAACTTGTCAAGTTGTTGAATAAAACGCTCAACGACTTCTCTGAACGTAATTTGGCGTAGTCGTTGAATGAGATATAAGGCCGAAATATATTTAGGTTAGATTAGGAATAGTTAAATCCATGCTGTCACTCTACATTTACATTACGAAAAGGTCACTTATAAGTAAAGTAAGTACTTAAAAGTACAATTAATAAATAAATGATAATTAAATGAACATTGAAATACTTATAGATACTAATATCAATCGCCTAACATAGTTTCATAGCGAGATTAGAGTCCACTGTCAGTTGTTTCCCATGGTTGATGGACACAATTAACATATACATATGAAATAGAGGATCATTTACCTAATACGGGAAGTTTGCTGAGATCGCTGTTTTAAAAGGATATACATATGACATGTACATAGCTTCACATTAGCTATCAGGTTGAATTTTGTAGACATTTTTTAGCAATTGAGGTAAAATTATTTTTTTATAAAAACGATGGCAAACAAGCCCCCTGCTCATCTAGAATACGCGGCTCTCTGCCCATGGACAACCCCAGCCGTTGTTGGCCCACGGATGCGTGGCTGATCTTTTAGAGATAGATACGCTCTTTAAGGTTCCCAAATCGTTATTTATTTCAAAATTCTCCATGATCAATAATTCAATTATTATAGTGGACCATATTTCAACCATCATAACCATCATACTATGTTCTAATATAATAAATTGAACCATGGTTAAAGCTAAAAAGGGCTTTGCGACACGTTTTATTTTGCAAGCTCACATAAATCTTGGTCTCATGACATCACTTTCTCTTGTGTAGGCGTAAATTCTTTAATATATTTTATGTTACGAAAGTTACCATTAATGGTCGTTTTATTCAATGATACGCTTTTGAACATTGTAAAACTAGCGAAATGTATAACCGTTGAAAGTTATTGAGGTTGACATTTTATTTCAAAAATACTAAATTTATGTTTATCATTATTAATACCTACAAAATTTAAATGAAAGGTGAGTAAGTCTCTTTTTCTCAATCAACATTACAATAATTCGTCTAAATCGTCAGAAGAATTCTGCGTATCATGTTATGTTAAGTCTTTTCTGTGACAAAAAATACAGATAGCATCTTACCTGAAATACAGTTTTTCACGTAAAAGGCGATGGCGTCTACATTTCCCAACATTTCTCTATTAAACCGTCCATTTAGGGTAGTTTGTACTAATTAATAGGTTTGTAAATGAAAGCACTTGCTAATGAATACAAACTACCTCCATACAATTCTGATTATTTAATTTAAATTCTTGTTTTCAATGAATTAATTCAAGCTTGCTTAAATACATACAAATCTGGTTTTCGATCTATTTGCAGAACGTAACCGCATTCGTAAGAATATAACTACAAAAAGAGTGCAGACGTTTTTTTTTCTATTTAGAAATGTACTTTTTTTTTACAATGTTACTCAAATTTTTCACCAGCGATAATCATGAATACTACATGAGTACTAGTCATACATTTTGTATGTGTTCTGATTTTTTTCTAAAGCTTTGAATATCACTACTATATTATTTTTTTATTGGTACTCAATTAGTTTTATGTCAGAACGATTTATTATTAAACCTATATGCATTACGTGTATTTTGTTACGATTGTTTAAATACAAAAAAATGTTTATTAATGTTGATCATCATCATTTCAGCCGTAAAACGTCCACTGCTGGACATAGGCCTCCCCTTATTAATTCGCCTAGATTAATTCTCTTAAGTATTTTAGAGGTTTAGTGTTTATGGTACGTTTCCAGATTATAGTGAGAGTGTGGTGCGAGAGCGGTGTAGGATGGTCACCAACAGCTGTCCCCGTGACACCCCAGACCACCAGCCGGGATGTTCTGGACTGTTGTCGCGAGCCCGGAGACGAGCCCTGCTTGCTCATCAGTGTGCATCCTCACCATGGAGGTAATTTTATCTATGTTTATAGGAAAAATAATGACAAATATCAAAAATTTGACGTAAACTGGAAAATACTTTTGGAAGCAAAAATATCGAAAAACTTCAAGGCTGAAGCATTTGCTGATGCACTACGGGTTCACAAAACATTCAGCGAGAAAAGGTAATTTGTATTGTGTTTCGTCAAGTAGGTAAGGGTTTCGGAGGTTCTTCAAATTATACTGCTCAACCGGCGTAAAAATCCGGTAACATAACTGAAGCGTCGATTGTGGCGCAATTATCTATGGACGCGGGTTATCTCCGAGAAGATCCGCCTGCTCCGTTACTCGCTATATTATAATAAATAAAACAAACGTAGGTATTGTTAAGAAGTAATAATATTTAAATAGGATTATAATAATATTTATCACGCATAGCCATTCTACGAACTAAGATATAAAGTAAGTTGAGTTTAAAAGGTTCTTCGGGTTTTAGGTGCTTCAAAGGTGCTTTAGTATTAGTAGTCAGATTTATCTATTTGCCCTGCCGTTTATATTACAGTCACCCTTCTGCAGTCTATTTTTTAATTTAAAAACTATTTTGTAGTCGGATAGGTGTTGTTTCCGTAAGGCAAGAGTTGACCCCGCCTGAAATATGGCTTATGAAGTAAGCCATGAAAGTGAAGTCTCATGTTGTCTATGAGTTCATGACACAAAAGTTCGTGCTGTATTTTTCGCTAATGGATGAGAAATACGTGTCTTGAAAAAATATCTTTTTCTATTTTTTTCTGTCAAGATCTCCGAGTATAATTTTCTATGTTCATTATTATCATGGTTAGGTACTTTAAATATCTGTGATTGAATTTAAATAAAAAAATAACGTGGACGTACCATTTACAACAAAATTTAAAGTTATAGTAAAAATCTTTGAATACGCTCTTTTGCTTCATTTTTCGTTCAGGCTAAACACATTTTGTTGCTTTAGATTTTTTTACTAATTTTCTAGTGGGCGATAGTTGTTCTTAATTAAATATTATTCTTTTATCAGTGTTTTTTAAAATCAAATTTATAAAATTGATGTTATTAATAGAACAAAGAAAAATAAGATTTTGAATATTAGGTACTTACAGTTATGTAAAAGTTATGCTGTAATTTTTCAGTTTTCTACATAGAAAAAGATGTGTAACATCAATCTTAAATAGAGGTTTATAACCGTTTCAAGGGCTATTAAAGGAATCCGAGTGTAATAACGGACGGTTGAAACCTACATCCTCAACTTGACACTAAACTGTATAGCGGTGTACTTTTTATGTCAAGCACTTGTTAGCTTACATCCTTGTTATAAAAGGCATTTGTAGTTAAACTAGACTGTATGTCGACGTTATTTCTAACATTAATCTATACATCGTACACAATAATCTATTTTTTTTATTCTATAGCAGATAACGGAGCAGGTGAGTTTCGTATATGGTAAGAGAACACCGCCGCTAATGAACAACCGCGCTAAAGTCCGTGAAATGTATTGCCGGCTTTTTACGCCGTTTAAGCGGCACTTTTAAGGGCCTCCGATATCACTCACTCTGCAAAACACAGTACAAGAGTATCGTTTCACCGTGCCCGTGGTATGAGTTCGTGATATACTATAAAAAAACCATATTAAAAATATCTTATTTATGATTAATAATTAATTATTTTGTGTACTTAACAGCTTCATGGATTATTTAATTTCAAAAATAGGTCTTAAAGTAGTTGATTTTAAGGTTATACGAATGTATTGTAGTAATGTATAATGTAAAACGAATTCGCCATGAAAATAGCCAAAATCATAAAATGGGACAAAACAACTTCAATAATAATTTCAAATAAATATGACGATGTTTTTATAGAATATACTATCTTAAAGGTCTTGTAATGATTCTTCTAAAACTTTTATAACCAATTCGTTTAAATTATTATTTTCGTAATCATGACGTTTCAAATATTATTTCATGTTTTGATTGCATATAAAGTGATTTAATTATAAGTGATTTATATGTTAATATGTTTACACTTGCACTAGTATAAATATTGTATGTTGTAAAGTGAATAACTCTTGCAAAATGCATCAAAGTTCACCACTTAAAACTTCAAAATTTAGGCAGTTGTATTATTGGTGTATAAGCAGTAACAAATCAAGATTACATGTGTGATGTCATTGCAAACCATTCCGCCTGTTTCACGGGAGCAAAAACTCGACTCGCTGTAATTGGCTATCGAGATGACGTGGGAAAGATATTTCCGAAATTTCATTTTCATTCGCCACCGGTCAAGGAAAAGCTTTGAACCTTCCAGTAACATACTGAATTATCAATTCACATCTTTATAAATGTGTAATGGAAGTGTCTTTTTAATGATATTGCTGAGAACAAAGCAGATGGATCTTTATATGGTTAGAGAACAATGCCACCCATGGACAGCCACGCCACAGTTCGCGCATTGGTTGTGTTGCCGACTTTTTACGTCACTTAAGTTGCATTTTTAAGGGCTTGCGATATCCTCATTCACTCAGCGAAACACAGTAGAAGCACCGTTTCAAGTACAACTACCGTTTCACGCTGCGGTCGAGCTGGCCCAATTAGTGCGTCAGCATATACTTCAGCATGCTCCGGACTGGGATTCGAACCCGGTACCTCTCGCTTCGTGGTAATCTTATGAAATCCTTTACCTACGACTCTTTCAAATATATTTACACGATTTTTACTAAATAAAAGTTTTTTTTTTTAAATAAACTGATAATGGTTTACTGCGACTTAGCTGAATCGAAGACGTTGCATTGTTGAAAAATCGTAGAATGACTTTTATTGGCTTCATCATATTAAACTCATGTTATATAACGAATGCATTATTCGCCGATATAGTGTAGTCATTGAAATAATGTTTCGCACAAGTACCTATCTACTAAACGTCGATGAGATACAAATTATTTTCAAAATAACTAAAACTTACGCAAGTCAATTTATATTTTAAAAACTTATGCAACAATATTAAAAAAGAGATAGTGAAAAAGAATTTTAATTATGCGTTAATTAGTCCATTTGGAACTCTCGATGTATTATTTTTATGATAGCGTAAAAGCTGACCACTCGAGACTTGTTAGCGGAATATATTAGCACGGAAAACTTAATTCTGGTTTCATGCATATATTTTCTAAGTAAAGTTGTAAAGTCATACTTCATTATGCAACTCTCGTTAAATACGTGAAACGGGCGCTTTTGTTCAAATAGTTCATTAATACATTTATGAGTATAAACGTTTGAAACATGCAGAACCGGGGATATAAGGTTTTGAAAAGAATTTCAAATTATACCAACTCGTAATATGTCAACTGCTACTGTTTAATTGTCATTTTAAGAGCGTCGTCGCGAATTGCACGTCTACCATGAAGCGAGGGGTATCGGGTTCGAATCCCGGTCCGGAACATAAAATTATAATTTAATTTTTCGGTCTCTGGAACGGCTTGACAGTGGTCGGGCGAGTTTTTTTAATACTGTCGCACCCGTGGGAGAGTCATACTGACGCATTAGTTGGGCCGCCTCGTCAGAAGTGATACCACGGGCTCACAAAATAATCAACTTGAAACGGTGCTTTTGCTGTCTTTCGCCGAGTGAGTGAGGATATCGGAGGCCTATAAAAATGCCGCTAACTGTCGTAAAAAGCCGGCATCACACCCAATGCGAAGACTGTGGCGCGGTTGTCCATGTTCTTAGTGGTTTCTTAGTGCTAGTGGTTCAATAGTTTTGCAGAGATTAATGTAAGTTGCTTGAATGTCTTGTTCACTATTTTGATTGACCGCCCATGGACACCTCCAGCCGCTGATAGGCCTTGAGTGGATTGCCGGTCTTTTAGGGGATAGGTAAACTATATTTTTAAAGATCCCAAGTCTTATTGGTTTAATATTACACTAATATAAATTATGATATTATAGGTAGTGTATTAAATATAGTATGTATATTTTATATACTTTACTTTTTTAATATTAGTAATTTATGCTATCAATCTTTTGAGTACGGCAGATGTTCTGCGATCACCAACCCGCCTGCCAAGCGTGGTGATTAAGGCGAGTAACTCCCCATGTTTGGGGGAGACCTATGTTCAGCAGTGGACTTGATAGGCTGATGATGATGATGATATCAATCCTGTTCAGAATTGGCAGTATTTCAATGAAATAAAACTCATGTCAGATTTCTACTTACTTAAAACCAATTATATATTTCTGCTCGCAAATAAGAGTCAACTGTTAATTTTTGACCTGGTTGTTGCCAGTTTGTAATAAAATGTCTACAAGGATACTTAGGTACATTATAATTTATTTATCCAACGAATCCAATCAATTATCCATATGGCATTTCCTCCGTAAGGCACCAATGGAAAAACGGAAATTGAAATCTCTTTGTTTTAAATTCAAAATTGTAAAGGAAATTAATATAGATTTGATCTGTGAACGGGTAATCATCAGTGTTCCCGCGCATTAAGTTCACATCAGGACTGCATGCAATAACAACTAACAACTATAATTTGGCATAATGAATATTTGCAACACTCGAATTGCGCACGCGACGCTGATAACGAATGTTAAAATGTTGTGCTGTAATTTTAAATGCAAATTGTAACGGTTAGCGTTCAATTAAATAAATAAACTAACCGTATCCCGTAGGATATTCGTTTTCTTTATAGCCTGCTTTTTGTGGTATAGCGGATAACGGAGCAGGTGGGTCTGCTTTATGGTAATAGAGCACAAGCCGCCCATGTACCTTCAACCGCCACAGTCCGCGTATTGGTTGTTGCCGGCTTTTTAAAGAGCATTCGATATCCTCAATCACTGTGCGGATCACAGTAGAAGTACCGTTTCAAGTACAACTAGCATTTCACGCTGTGTAATCTCTCAGTCCTTGGTATCATTTTGGTCGAGCCGGCTCAATAAAGTGAACATTGCTCGCTCATTGTTATGTCATAGGCAGTCGTTGAGTAATTAGATTTTCATACTTTTTCATATATAAATTTCTTTTATATCACAAATGAATTCGTTTTCCTCATATTCTTAGATAGATGATTATGGTTACCGCCTGTTTCGCATAATAACTAGAAAATGGTTTTATAACATCATAAAGTTGTATTGAAATAATTTTCTCAGCTGTGTGAGCGTTGTTTTTATCGCTTCATCAGTAGGAAAGTTTAGGTACTAATCATTTTGAAAAGAAAAAAATCATTGTATTGAAAGCGATATGTGGTAATCAAGAACATTGATGGTAAAAATATGATATATGTATTTATAATATAATATAATATAAACCTAAAAGTAGTATTGATAGAAAGAGAAATTAGCTCAGTTCACATACTAGATTTAAGCCATCTTGTGACGTAGGCGCTCTATTGGTATTCTAGGAAGTAAATTTTGATGATCTAGTACCTATTGTCGGTACTTATTTTGAATTGATCATTTACACAAATATATACACTGGATGTAGGTCTTACAAGATGTCACATATTATTTTATTTGAAATCACTATATAGTCATATATTAATAATTTAGAACTAAATGGAATTTTTCATGTCTTTGTAGTGATTCAATTGAATGTCGTCATTTAATGAACGCGCTAGATATTCGATCAAATAGCGGATCCAACCAGATGGCTGCCATTTATATATAACCTTAGACTACTTTTATTAAATTCAGTCTTTCTTAAATTAAAATGTCATATTTGAACTCATTCACACTGCTGTATGGAGCTGTTAAATAATAAGGTTCTATAATTATAAAGTCTTCGCATTTTCGACCACAACTTTAAAAGATACTCAAACTAATTAAATAAATTCAGAGCCACATCTTCAATGTAGAGCTGCTTTCAACTTTTTCTAACGAACTTTAAACAAAATATTACTTTCATATTTCAGGTTGTCACCATGACCTATCTTAATATAAATAGAATTTTAAATTTATACATTAATTTAATTAAACCGAACTGGTTGAGTTTTGCTACACTTTGATTTTATAAATA